>JAODAL010020369.1:0-69608 GCA_025379985.1 Phyllomedusa bahiana | reverse complement strand
ACATGTCAGATACGTTTTTTTTCACTTTCGGCGGGCCCACTTTTTGAAAGCCACCTTGCATTTTTAAATTTTGAATCCAGCAATTTGGTTTTGATTTGAGGGATTTGAAAATAGCGTGATTTGCCGCTTTAATAAGGATTTTCCCAAAACTCTTCCAAACCTTTTCTCAAATTTTTATATTTCTAAAACATGGAGCGAAATTTCAGGTGGTAAGTGAGCAAAGGGGGGGGTAGTACATGGGGTAGAACAAGAAGGTGCTCCTTCCAGTGCTGGCGCAACACGCATGCTAGCGGATCGTCAGTTGGGACGTCGGGCCCTGTCCGCTGGGTCAGGGCCCTGTGATCTCAGAAAAGAAAGCGTCCCAATCGTTCTTCATGTTAATGAAACCCTGCATCCAGCAGTTCCCTTTTACCCTCCCGCCTCCCGTCACGGCCAAAAATTTCGTCATCAGCATCCTCCAACTGAACGCCCAAATGTCAACTCGTGTACCCACCACTGTGGATAATCCTTTTCTGAAGCCCCTTTTTGATGAAAAAAATGCGGTTGGGTCAAAAGGCATGTTAAAAATCAAGAGGCCCAAAAGGGTATTTTTCTGCTCTGACCCCAGTTCTATCCATCAGAAGGAAAAGGGAAGCTGGTCAATCGCAAAAATCCCGGGGCAGTGGCAACACCTGCAGTCCATCTTGCTTGTAGCCCGCAGCTCCTGGATGCGAATGTCAGGACGACAAGTCACCCGGTTTTTATGATGATGATGACGATATTTTCGGGTCCAACGTGGTCTTTTCCGCAGAATTTGCTTGCGAGCGCTTTATCACTGGGTGAGGGGGAAGACGATAGGTAGGTCATACGGTCCCGCTTAAAAAGGGAGAGGAAAGGGCGCAGAAGCCCCGGGAAAATTTGCTAGCCACGGTCAGCGCAAACCCAGCTCCCGTTTATCGCCGTCAAAAGGGTTTCCGGGAACCTCTCAACCCCGGGCCCTTTCCTTTGAGCAACCCTCTGATTCACCCAGCAGGGCCATATGCCCCCCTTTTGCCGTAAACGCATAATTTGGGGGGCAAGAACCTTAGGGGGTTTAACCACCCACCAACAAACCAAGTCACATGAAAGCAAAACATATTTTGAAATAGAGGCAACATTTTGCCAAAAAGGCCAAAACCTGACCCGGACCCCCCCCAACCCTGTCACACCCCCCCTCTCCGCCTCCTCCTCCTCCCCCAAACCACCAACCCTTTCCTAAAATTCCCCCATGTCTCTCAATCCAGGATCGGGGATCAGCCTCCGCTTCAGCATCCCCCGTCCCCCCGAGTACCACCAAGACCCACCCCCCTACCCCTTCCCCCTTCTGCCAGTTTGACGACCTGAAACGCCGTAAAAGCGGCCAGCTAGCACCCCACCCCTTCTGTCTTCCTTTTTGGGGAGCAAAGAAATATTTTAACCCAAACCATCCCAAACCCAAAAAATCCTAAATGTGGGCATTCCCGGGGTTTTTGGCCCTGGGAAATGTTGCCTTTCCGCGGGTGACACAGATGGGTTTCCGCCACGCCAGGGCCCCTTTTCCTCCCCCAATCCCCAATGCTGAGAAAGCTTTTCCCTTTGCCAAAAAAAGGCCGTCCCGGCCGGGCCCACCCCAATTTGTCATCAAAAATTTAAAAGCGCTTTTTCCCTGCATCTGGGGCCCCGGAAAAGCCCATTTTACCACCGACACATTACAGTAAGCAGGGCCAAAGGGCCGCTGAAATCTCTGTGACGCTACGGGGTGACTGGGGGGGATGCCCTCGGGGGGGTACGGGGGGTTTCTCGGGCCCGGGCGCCCCGCTTTTCAAAACCGCGGGGAATGGTGGGGGCTCTTTTCCCCCAAGGCCCTCGGTGGCAACACATGCCCAGAAAAACCCAAGGCCGTGAAAAAAATTAATCGTTTTTGGAGCCCGGGCCCCACACACAGGTAGGAGCTGGGGCCCGGCTCTCCGCAACGAGACCGAGCGCGGGGCTGGGTGACAAAACCTTGTGCCGGCAAGGTGGGGGTGCGAAAAAACGGGAAAAACTGCGGCCGCCCTTAAGATGGGTGGGCGGGGACCCCACCCCTTTGCCGGGCAAAAAGGTCTTTAAACCTTTTGTCGTCCAGAAATTTTTTTTTTTTTTTTTTTTTTTTTTTTTTTTTTTTTAAAAGACCTCCCGGGTGAAACCCTCCCCTTTGGAAGAAGGCTCGAAGTCTAATTTAGCAATTTTCCGCCGTTCGAAAACCCCTTTGCTTCGCCCCCGCCTGGCTGCTTTTTGCAGCGTCAGCTGGGCCTCCCCGTCAACCGTCTTTTTTGGTTGATGGGCAACACCCTGGAATTTCCACCCTCCACATGCCCACGTTTGGGGCACAGCGCAATGCCTTTAAGCAGTAACGAAATAACACAGGGCCCCTGACAACAGGGGTGGGACCTCGGGGTGTTGACCACCGAGAGTGGGGCGGGTAAAAGGGAACCTGCCCCATCCTTGCCATTTTTTGAAAAAAAGCCCAAAAGGTCAGTGCGGACGATGCCCTTGCGAAATTGAGCATTGGGGTGATGCGGACACAGACCCTTTCTCCCCCCCGCCCGAATCCAAAAGGGCCCAACATTTTTCTAAATTTTTGGGTTCCTTCATTAGGCAGGGGGTTCGGGGTCCAGGCTATTGCAAGGCGCGCACCCAGCTTCAGGGTGCATCACCCTGAGGAAAGTCAGGGCGGGTTTGAAGCGTCCCGGGAAAGGAAGAAAGAGGAGAAGGGGGAGGTATTCCTAGACCCCGGGAGGGTTACCACGTCCCTGTTTTGGGAAAAGAGGTTGCGCGAATTTGAGGCGGAGGGGGAAAATTAAAAAGATTTTTTTTGCTATTGCCCCCGACCCAGAGGTTTGGGGAAATAAAGGCCCCCACCTCCACATGAGTGCTTGGAGCTCCATTTCCTCCAACATAAACCTCGCTTTAAAGACAAAAAAGAAAACAGTTTACTGGGGTGGCCCCCTCCGGGAAATCCCCGGGTACAAAACAAAACTCAGCACTTTCCTTTCCCCCCCGCCCAAATAGAGGGAAAAAACGCAGGGGGGGAGACCTTCGTTTTGATAAACGGAGACATCTGTTGGCCCGCTTAAACTTTCCCCCAAATTCAGGGGGAAACAACATCAGCGAGTGACAGCAGTAGAGTGCCAAGAGCCGAAACGGCAGCAGCAGGCAAGGGCAGAACCTAATGGGTTACCTCGGGAAAATTTTTAAAATTTAACCCCCTTTCCCCAAACCATGAAATTCAGGGCACACATCCAACCCAAAAAAAGAGCCCAGTTTAAGATCAGGGTGCACGACAAACGGGCGTCTCAACCCCGATGTTTTTGTAGGTTTTCCCGGGAAAACCCAATAGACTTCGGGGTTTTTCAAAAGGGACAAGGCCCGGGGGGGCTCCCACGCCATAAGGTGTTGCCCTTTCCCCAGCAGCCAGCGTCATTTTCTGGGGCGCCCCTTCACCCCAGTTTAGGAGTCATTCAGAAAAACCCGCACCCGGGTTTTCCACAGATAATGGGGATCTTTTGATTTTCTCAAATAAATCACTTTGGAACTCGTTTATGTTGTGGCCCCAATTGCCAGGTCACCGATTATTTTTCCGGTTTCTATTTTAAATTTCCCCTTTTCAAACAAAAATTGCCCCCTTTTGAAAATTTTTTTTTTAAAAATGATCTTTTCCCTTACTGAAAATTTTTTTTTCTAAACCCCCCAAACCATTCTTTTTGCGGGTTTTGCTGTGGGGAGACTAAAAGACCCCAAGGGTTTTTCATGAAAAAAACCATATTCCTTTACTCCCCAAATTTTTAAAATTTTTCACTTTGTCAAGGGTTTTGGGGGTCATTTTTGCCTAAAAATTTTTAACAGTGGGGGAAGTCAAAATTTAAAATTTTTTTTGGGGGCCCCATTTTGCTGTGGAAAAAGCTATAAAAAAGGGCCCTTTTGGGAACAAAAAAGGGGCTTCTAAGTGGCTTTTCCCCTCATCAAAAATTTTTTTTTTTTTTTTAAAATTCAACGGTTTTATTATAACATAAATAAATTTTTACAAAAAAGTCAGTTTAGACAGTTAAAAGGTTTTTTGCAGTTTACGACAGTAAGCTAATACAAGAGGGAGTTCAACGGGGGAGTGCCCAATTAAATAAAAGGGGAAAAAAAAAAAAAAAAAGGCGTAACCCCAAAAAAAGAGAAGAAAGATAAGGTCCCAAATGTAGTCCAAAAACCCACTACGGGATCTGATGAAGGGGCAATAAAATTTATGACATAAAATGTAAATGGTAACCCACAGTAAAACAAAAAACCAAAGGGGAACAAAAAGAACAGGGTACAAAAACCAAATGAAGAAAGAAACTTTAATGTGGCCTCCGTGATAAAGGGATTTTTATCGGTCCAGGATAAATTTTCAATGAAAAACAATGTTTAACCGGCCAAAAAACAAAAAAACCCAAATCAAGAAAAAAACAAGACAACTTTCACTCCACACAATTTTTAACAGTGGCAAGAAGCCCTTTTAAAATTTTTTGGGGTCATTTTGCGGGGAAGATACAGCAATAATCATGGCCCTTTTGGAACAGAAATGGGGCTTCAAATTTGGCTTTTCTCCTTCAAAATTTTTAAACCCCATTTTTTTTTGGGAGGGGAAAGAAATAAAAATAGTTTTTTAAAAAATTTTTCCTTTTTGGGTAAAAAGGGTTTGGGCCTTTTGAAATGCAGGCAAAAAAACTACGGGCCTATTAAAAAAAATTTTGTTTCTAACAGAAAATTTTTCTTCAAAAATTTCCAAATGGCTCCAAAGGTTTCATCTTTTTTTTTTGGGAGGCATTTTGCTGTGAAAAGCAGCTATACTACAGGTCCTTTCAAAAAAATTTTTTTTCTTACAACATTTGTTTTTCACAATGGTCAAGATGGTTTCAAGGGGGGGAATGGTGCTGTCAAAACAGGAATGGGAAAAAAACACTGTTAAGGCCCAATATTGCAAAATGATTTGTTTTTGCAAGATCTTTAAATAAGCAAACAATCCCTTTATTGAGACAACCCATTTAAAACAATTAAAAAAGAGAAACAAAGACATGGGGGGTTTCCCATCCATCTTAAAAATTTTTTTTTCTAGAATTAAAGTACTAAAAAATTTGCATTACAAAATAGCTTTAAAAAAATTCCTCTAATTGTCAAGGTGTACAGGAAAAAAACTTGACCAGATTAGGTTATTAAAGGGGACATGGATATAGAGCACGGACAGAGAAAAAAGTACAGAGACCATTTTCCTCCACACGTTAGTAAATAAAAAAAGAAGCCAAAATAAAGGGACCCGGGTAACAGAGCTTTAACCACCAGTATTTCCAATGAAGCTCAATTTGGGCCCCACTCATCGAGGGGCAAGCCTTTCCCAGTATTCGTGTACTGAGGAAAGGGGGGTTCCACACTTTCCCCTTCCGCACTCTCTTTAGCACGACATTTCTTCTGCGTCATCAGGGGATTTTTAAACCCGAGTTTAAAATGACGGGCGCCAGCCTGGGCTCCACCACCCCCTGTAACTCCGGCCCGGGGCATGCTTGGCCCAGGGCAGTATAGTCCCAAAGTCCATAAACTAAAAAGGGTTGAAAGACTCCCTTTTTTCCGCACTTTTTAAATTTGGGGGGCTGCAGTTTGGGGCTCATGTTTGGGCCCAAAGGGCAGGATTTAATTCCATGAAACTAAAAAGGTGATTTAAAGACTCTTTTTCCGGGACTTTTTTAAAACTGGGGGGATGCGTTTGGGCTCATCTGTGGCCCAGGACAGGTAAGTCAATGTCCATGAACTAAAAGGGGTTGAAAGACTCCTTTTTCCGGCACTTTTTAAAAATTTGGGGGGGGATGAGGTTTTTTGGGCTCTCTGTGGCCCCGGACAGGTTAAGTCAAAATCCATGAAACTAAAATGGTGGATGAAAGACTCATTTTTCCGCCACTTTTAAATCTGGAGGTCATGCAGGATTGGGGCTCATGCTGTGGCCCAGGACAGGTATAGTCAATGTCCAGTGACACTAAACTGGTGGTTGAAAGACTCCTTTTTCCCGCTATTTTTATACCTTGTTGGTACGGAGTTGTTGGGCTCATGCTGTGGCCCAGGACAGGTATAGTCAATGTCCAGTGAAACTAAAATGGTGGTTGAAAGGGCCCTGGGTCATGCTGTGGCCCAGGACAGGTATAGTCAATGTCCAGTTCAACTAAAATGGTGGTTGAAAGACTCCTTTTTCCGGCACTTTTTAAATGTGGGGGTCATACAGTTTGGGGCTCATGCTGTGGCCCAGGACAGGTATAGTCAATGTCCAGTTCAACTAAAATGGTGGTTGAAAGACTCCTTTTTCCGGCACTTTTTAAATGTGGGGTCATGCAGGTTTGGGGCTCATGCTGCGTTCCAGGACAGGGATATTCAATGTCCAGTTCAAGTAAAATGATGGTTCATTTTCATACTGCCTTCTGGAACTTTTTAATTTGTGGGTGATGCAGGTTTAGGGTCATGCTGTGGTACAAGACAGGGATAAGTGAATGGTGTGTTGACTTTTTTTCTGTGGCTTTTATAGCCTAAGTGTTGTGCCTAAGATGCAGCAGGTATCCATTTGAATGTTGTGGCTGTTAATTCCAGCTTCTCCATCCCTGTTTGGTGTAAAATGAAGGTGTTGTTGCTCTCCCATAGACTTTAATGGTCATCGGAGATGATCGACTATCGACTATCGAAAACCTTATCGATGGTGGCCGACTATCGACTATCGATCGATGTCGATAGCCAACGTAATCGCTCAACACTATACATCACATATTCACAAAGTCAAGAGACCGGACATCACCTAATCAGTGAGTGTGTTCGGCTATGTGTGTAACTCTCATTGACTTCAATGCAGAGGGCTGCACGCAAGCAAGTCTATGGAGACAGAGGCTACGCAGAGTCATCCCCGGCACCGCCGCCATCCGCCGCCGATTGTTAGGGTCCTACGGACGCACACGCAGTTACAGGCTTCTATAGAGCAGAGATCGAAGGTTCTCCTCTCCGCAGCGTACCCTGGTGAGCCGCAAGCAGGCTCACCGGAGTACACAGAACAGGAGGCACGAGTGTCATCATTGTGCCTGCACGGCCTGGTGACGTCACGCCGCCTGTGAAGGAAGACCAGGACCAGCGTCAGGGAGCGTGGAAAGGTGAGTACTGTAAGTTTTTTATTTTTAATTAGCCCTATACATGTGCAGGGGAACTTGTAATCTACCTATACATGTGCAGGGGAACCTATAAGCTACCTATACATGTACAGGTGGAAGCTATAAGCTACATATACATGTGCAAGGGGCAGGCTAGGACTGGCCCACAGGGGAATAGGGAAAACCCCCAGTGGGCCCATGAGTATGGTAGTTGATTTTTAACTGCATATACATCCTCGGAAGAGGCAAAAAAGCATAGAAAGAGAAGCAGAAAGCAAGATGCAGAGTAGAGGAGGCATTTACAGTCATTTACAGCAGCTGTAGGGTGAGCCCCTAAAATAAACTCCACCAGTGGGCCCATAAAAACTCAACTGGTGGACCGCTAGAGTCAACTTCACCTGTGGGACCTAGACACCCCAGTCCGACACTGGCAGGGGGAAACTATAAGCTCCATATACATGTGCAGGGCGAACCTATTAGGTACATATATATGTGCAGGGGGAACTATAAGCTACATATACATGTGCAGGGGGAAACTTTATGGTACATATATATGTGCATTTGAAATCTCTAAGCTACATATATGCTACCTATATACGTGCTATCTATATATGTGCTGGGGGACCTATAAGATATCTATATATGTAAAGGGGGACCTATAACCTACCTATATATGTGCTGGGGGACCTATATACCTGCTGGGGGATGTATAACCTGCCTATATACCCACAGGGGGATATAAAACCTGCCTATATACATGCTGGGGGACCTATAGCCTTTCTATGTACCTGCTCGGGGACCTATAACCTGCCTGTATACCCAATGGGGTACCTATAACCTGCCTATATACCTACTGGGGGACCTTTAACCTGCCTATATATCTACTGGAGAACATATAATCTACACACCTACCTACTGGGAGACATATAAACTATATATCCACCTACTGGGGGACATGTAACTTACTGGGGGACCCTATTACCTACACTGGGGAACATATAACTTACTGCATTGTGAAGTCGCTAATAGTCGTTATGTCGGTTGTTAAGGCCTCAAGTCGACTGATAAGAGCTTAGCAATCGACTCCGGGGATTCCTCAAATAGGGGGCACAGGACCCTGCTTTTCCTGATAGGTGAATACAAGGCTGAGTCTTCCACCATGCTGGGGGTGAGGGACGAATGGGGCACAGACTGGTTTTGGGTACAGCAAACTGTTATCTTTTAAATTCTGAGCCATCTGCTCGGAGGAGGCCGCTCATCCAGCAGTCGGCTTCTTGGACTCCAAGAAGGTGGAGTCTGTTCTCTGAGCAATCTCAGCAGCTGCTGAGCTAAAATCCTTTACACTACATGCTCTTGTCCTATGTTGTTTCTCTGTGCCTTTTCTTGCCAAATGAGGCAGGTATACAACCCCGAATGGCATACTTTCCTAGCTATGGCACTATTGGGAGTGAGGTGAGGGACATATTAAAGAAAAGTTAGGGCCTCATGCATGAAAACTGTCTCGGTCTAAGACTTTCGTTGTTGCCCATATCAACCAATCAGAGCTCCCCTTTCATTTCATATAGTGCTCTGAAAAAAATGAACAGGAGTTCTGATTGGTTGCTATGAGCAACAAAGAAAGCCTTAGACCTGTCATGGGGGCCGCGGGCACCGCTGCGCCCCGCGGTCTCCCCTCTGCTGCCCGGGCTCTCGACGCGGGTGCCGCGGCTGCCCGCGCCCATCTCCCTGCTGCCCGGGCGCCGGCACTTACCAGCCACGCTCCGGTGAACGCTGCCCCTGTCCGTTCCGGCCGCCGCGCGCGTGCCCGTGTCCCTAGGCGCGCGCGCGACGGCTGGTCTGGTTTAAAAGGGGCCAGCCCCCCCATAATTGGTTATTGGGGGCGCGGTCCTATTAAAGGGACACCCCCCTACAAACCCCTTGCCAGTTGTTGGGGCCCAAATTATTTTGAGGTTTTGAGAGTCTTTTGACGCCCGGAAACCAGCCGTTTGCTTACGTTCCGACCTTGCCTGTTTGCCCCCCGCCCTGACCTTTGCCTTCTCGACCACAACCCTGCCGCCTGCCCTGACCTTCTGCCGTCCCCACACCCTTCGTTTACATTCTGTACCAGCACTACCCCGGCCGCCATCGCAGAAATCACCAGGGGTAACACCGGTAGCCTCACGCCCAGCAATCCACCCCGTTTTGCGGCGGGCTCTGGTGAAAACCGGGGCTACTTAAACTCCTTTCCCCTGACGGGCTTAACCAACGCTAGCGGTGGTCCAGCGAATCCACCATCCCCTTTTACAGTACGAACTGCCATGGATTCCCGCCAGGGTACCCTGCCTGAACCCCGGGGACGTTGCACGGCTTTCCCCCAAGACAGGTTCGACCCCCCTCGTGGCCATGATCAAATCCAGTCCTTTTTACCGCCATCGGCGACGCAACCCCCTCGCCAGCACCTTTGCCCCGCAATTTCACCGGACCTCTCTGCACCCCCCCGCCCCCTCTCTCAGAGGAGACCCAAGAAGGCGGGGGTTTTCCTCGAAATGCCCATCCACATTAATGCGGGGACTCAATTCCCCACTGAGGGGGGCTAAATTGGCCTTTCATTATTAGCCTCCAACGCGAAGCCTGCCTGGCCACCCCCTAGGACGGGAGATCCCTCACGGAATCTCAAGGCTTCTCCGGGGACCCGCACTGTTTTCGAGCCCCGGCCGCACCTCGTCCCGCTCTGCTTTGTTTCGCCTCTGTCAGGGTGTTTTCTACGGGGGGACAGACTCTGTGCATTCCGTACGCTATTTTCAGAACTCGACTGGAACAACGGGGCTCTGTGGCGACTTTCGGCAAGGCCTCTGGGGAACGCGTTAAAGATGACTCGGGGCTGGGGATCTGCCTCCCTCGAACGAATGATTCGGCTGCCACCCGGACGACAATCGCTTGGGGGAGAGACAACAAGAGCTCCGTCTCCAACGCAGTAAAACTCCCCCACCCGGGCCCTTCTTTGGGGGTTTCCCCGGCGCCGGGAACCTCTCCACCGGGGGGCTCGCAGGGGATCCCCTATGTCAGTGCGGCCTCTCCCCATCGACCTTTCCGGAAACTTTGTGGAATTCCCTCAGTACCTTCAGGCCACCCCCTTTCCTGGATGGGGTCCGCGTAACTTTATTGCCAGCACTTTCAAAGTTCCGCTTCCATGACCCACGCAGAAAACCATTTTTTTCCCTCCCTTCATGGCGTGCCCAAGGACCCTTGGGTTCTGCACTGCCCCCTCCCCCTGCAATTGGCGCGCTAACCGGGAAAAAGGGGTGAAGCTCCTCGTCTGCCCGCCCCTCTTTAACCCTTTCTGGGTTTTTCCCTGTTGCAAGACATGCCCGACCCCCAGACGGGAACACGGCGAGATCCTTCGTTGGGGCCCCAGTCACTCACGATCCGGGTGGCACCCCGCCCCTCTGCGTCTGCTTCGAAAAACCTTTCGAAGTCTCTGCCGGCTCCCTGCTCCTTACCGGGACTTTGCCACGTCTTCCCAAAGAAAAGCGAAACGGGTCCCCGGCACCGGCCCTTCGACTGCCCAATCGATCTGCAACCCGGTTTTCCCCCAACGGGCTTGGGGAGTTTAAAAGAGTCTCCCCTTTTTTGGGCCCCCCCCGGGGGGGACCCAAAAGGGGTTTTGTCGGGGGGAAATTTTAAAAAGAATCCTTTTCCGGGGGCAAGGGGCCTTAAAAACCAAGGGGCCCCATCCCCCACCGGGGGCCGGGAAAAGCCCCGGAAACCTTTGGGTAAAAAATTTAGAGGAACCCTCCGGCCCTTAACTTTTTCCCGTGGTCAAAAAATAACCAAAAGAATCGATATCCCCGCCTTTATTTCAGAGCTATTTTGACCGCCACGTGGCGAAAAATTTTTTCTCTAAATTGGAATCGTGGTGCTTTACAATCTGATTCGTAGGGGAAGGCGACAATGAAAACACCTTAACACCCTGTGGCCACTTGAAATCTGGCAGCCCTTTGCCTTTTGCAACGCCCGGGCCATTTTCCAGAATTTCTCAACGAGATTTTCCGCGACCTCCTCTATTCTTTGTCACGTTTACTTGATGACATCCTATCTTCTCTCCAACCCAAGGTTCACCCCATCACGTCCGCCTGTGCTCAACGTCTCCGAGACCATCATTTACCCAAAAATTAGAAAAATGCCTATTTGGGGGCGCATTTCGTTCCCCCTTCCGGGGGACAAGCTCGGATAAAGGACCCAAGGGACCCTTCTAAACTGTCTCAGTTCACATCCCCCGACCAGGGGGTTTCTTCGGTACCCAAACGTTTTCTGGGGCTTTGCAACTACTACAACATTTCACTCGCATTTCTCCACCTCGTGGCCCCGCTGGGGGCACGACGAAGAAAAACGCCAACCCCAAATCCGGCCCCCAAAGCTCAAGAAGCCTTTTTGAGCATCTAAAGTCCCATTTGCTTCGGCCCCTTTTCTATCTCGCCCGGGACCCATGCGCCTTTGTTCGGGGGTGGAAAACCCTCTTCTGTGGGGGCCGGGGCTGCCTCTTTAAAAGTCTGCCCCGAAAACTGCGTACGCGGATTCTTCTCAAGAACCTTCACCCAGCCGAGCGAAAATTTTTCTATTGGAAATCGTGAATATTGCCATTTAAATTGGGCCCCGAAAAGGCGGGACTTGTTGGGGGGCTCGCCACCCCTTTGAAATCTCACAGATCACAAAAACCCCTCTTTTTTCAATCATCAATCCAAACCTCGTCAACCCGGTGGCCCTCTTTTCCCCGCTTGCTTCTTCCTCACTTTCGGGCCCGCTGAGAAGAAAGTCAGGGGGGATGCCCCTTTCTCGATCCCGACATGGGGCACTAAGCACCTTTTAGCATATAATTCCTCCAAAGGCTCCTCACGGCAGCCCCCTGGAGCTTAAACACCCACCTCCGGGAAAAACTTTTGTCCCCCGGCCATGCGCCTCGTATTCTAAAAAGGGGAACCTCCCGACTGCTGGCCACCTGGGGGCATAATCCTGCGGTTTAAAAAATCCGCTATTATGTGCCCACCCTGCCATGATGTTAAGATTATTCCCCGCCGCACCCCGTGCTCGAACAAAGGGCCCCCCCCCAACCCCCCCGGTCTACTACTACCTCTCCCCCCCTGCCTGAAAATCCTTGGTCCCCCCTATCGCCATGGACTTCATTACCGACCTCCCGGCTCATCGGGTAATACATCATTTTGGTGGGGACCGATAGGGGTTTTCCCCAAAGGCCCATTTTGTCCCTCTGCCCGGTTCCCTCCCCCCAAGCCCCCCCCGAGTTTTTTCTACATGGGGTCCCGTTACAATCGTTTTCTGATAGGGGGTCCGTTTGTGTCTAAATTCTGGCAGCTCTGGTTTTTCAATTACGGGTTTAGCTGGACTTCTCGTCGGCCTATCACCCTCAAACCAAGGGGGAGGAAGAGAGGGTCAACCAATAGTGGGGACCTACCTACCATTTTTTTTCCGCCCGCCCCGATAAAGTCGAAAACCCCCTCCCCTGGGCGGAATTTTCAACAACTTTTCCCTTTACCGAAACCCCAGGAGCCCTCCCTTTTTTGTTGTCCTTTTGGGGGACATCCCCGCCCCCCCTCCCCCCGCCTATTCGTGGACGTTCCCCCGTGGGTGCCCAAGCGGGGGCATCAAGTCTCTCTGGGAGGGCACACGTCAGGCCCCTTCTAAAGGCCTCCTCTCATCAAAGCCCAGGCCCCACAGGACCGGAGACCGCGCCCATTTTTTTAAGACGGGACAGGGTTTGGGTTCTCCAATACGTTCGCTTCAAAGTCCCAGCTACAAGCTGGTCCTAAGTATTTGGGCCCTTTTGGGTACTTCGGCAGTTAAATCCGGTGTCCACAAGCTCCGCTTGCCCCCCACCCGCTACCCAACTCCTTCATGTCTCACTCCTCAAACCTGTGGCGATCGCTTTTCCGTAGATCTTCTCGCCCTTCTCCGTGGCCGATTCTGAAACATATTGAGGCAAGGAGGGCCTGGCGGGGAAAAGTGAGGGGGGAACGGTTTTTTTTTCCCTTTTCGACGGAATGGGGTTTGGGGGCCCGAGGGGCGTCGGGGAACCGAGGCCAACCTGTCCCCCCGACCTCCTTGCTAGGTTTCCAAAAAAAAGGGGAGCCTAAGGGGGGGGGGACTGTCATGGGGCCGGGGCACCCGCTGCGCCCCGCGGTCTCCCCTCTTCTGCCCGGGTCTCCGGGGGTGCCGCGGCTGCCCGGCCCATCTCCCCGCTGCCCGGCCCGCACTTACCACCACGCTCCGGTGAACGCTGCCCCCGTCCGTTTCCGGCCGCCCCGCGCGTGCCCGTGCCCTAGGGGCGCGCCGACGGGGGTCCCGGATTTAAAGGGGCCACGCCCCCGTAATTGGTTATTTCTGGGGGCCTGGTCCAATTTAAGTACACGCCCCCTACACACCTTTCCCTTGTTGGGGTGCGTCCTTTTGTTTAAGTATTGAGAGTCTTTCATGCCCGTTACCAGTCCCTTTTTCTTACGTTCCGACCTGCCCGTTTGCCGCCCGCCCGACCGCTGCCTGCTCTGACCACGAACCTCTGCCCCCGCCCCGACCTTCTCCTTCCCCGACACGCCTTTTGGATTACAACGACCACGCACTACCCCCGCCCCCTCGCTAGCAAGTCACCAGGGGTACACCTGGTAGCCTCACGCCGACAAGTCCCTCCCCCCCTTTTCGGGGGCTCTGGGAAAACCGGGGCACTTTGACTCCGCCCCGACGTGGGTTACACCAAACCCAGGGTGGGCCACGAATCCACCATACCCTTTCAAACCAAAAACAGTTTTTATAATGTCCCCTTATATTTACCAGTATCTAAAACCTTACAACATGGTGTGTTACTCGGCTTCTGCGGGACTCTGAACAGCAAAGCTGAATGGGTATTCCACAATAAAGGGGGATTTATTACTGCAAAACTTGGCAGATTAGTCATTTATGACTTCTCAGGGGTTTTAGCCCAGCACTCTAGGCTCCTGGATAGCAAATCTGCCTAGTAATTCTACAATTTTGGACTTGGGGATTTGCATAACTAGCCATTGGCATTGTGCAGTCTGGAAAAGCTGGATAACAACCTTTGAGGAGCTGTGATGGAGGATACATTGCTTATAGAGAATATACACAATGTCGTTCTGATACCGATCTATCTTCTAAATAAAATGATGGGGTGTGATTTAATACAGGGTTTTGGTCTAGGGTCCGAATGTTTGTTGCTTTTGTAGCAATGTGGTGGCCGAAAGGAGAAGATGGCGGTATTGAGTCCTAGCAATGTCACGTTGGTTCTTACTGAGGTCTCCATCCTTCACCCTCCCCTCGGCTACTCACACGCAAGTGATGAGGTGATTTTCAATATTCCAGGTGGTATACGCTCTGAGTAAGCCTCGGTCTTGGTGGTGGTTGAGGTGTCCGTGATGTTAGTGCAAACTGAAAGACAGTGGACGAAGTGGAAATTGAACAGGCTTATGCTAGCGGCTCAGTCTAATTAATGATCGCTCTTCTACAAAGATGGAGGTGCAATTCTCTTAGTTACAAAACGCATCCACTATGCACGCCTGTCAACACCAGACACAGAAGTAGATTCTATCCCGTCACTCTTCTTCATAGCTCCCAATCACTGGAAACAAAACTCCATGTCTCTGTAGTTCTGTCTGTGCGGCATAGATCTGTATTCTCAAAATAACATGAAAGTTGCAGTAAAATGTTGGGTCACGTCAGTAGCCAATAACCCGGTTGTGAGTATGAGGCCCAGAGAAAGTTCTCAACAAAGATGAGTCTTACCATGAAGCTCAGTGGCCATGTCAGTCCACCAATGGTTGCTGCTGCAGGGGAATTCCTCTCCCAAGTTTAGTTATTTGTGAGCTTCACTTTCTGTAGCCCGGTGGTATGGGGCACTGCTGTACTTTGCCCCGGTCCAACTCCACGCTTTCTGAATTCATCCTAACTATAACTATGGCTGTATGCCTTACCCTCCTAACTGGGGTTAGCTTATATCCTGTAAACATCTACTGTGCGTAGGCCTGTCCCTGTATGCGTGATATGGGGTTTCTGTACTCCACTTTTATTTCTCTTCTTGTGTTGTAGGTGGCTGGGCTTATATATTTTAGAGAGTGGTGAGGGGCGTGACCGGCCATAGACAAACTCACTTTTGTGCGCCTTGCTTAATGGTGGGCGATGTCTTTTGATGTTCAACTTGTCAGCAAAATTCCCCAGCAACTGCACTTGGTGAATGCCTCCTAGTTGCGACCCCCAACTATTACGCATGTATGGCATATCCTGCACAAGATAGAAACACTCTTTGCATGCATGTATGTTGAGAAATTATTCACAACACATTTTTGGACTACACCGCATCGAAATTATTATGCAAATTTGCTATGTGTCATACAGATTCAAGTTTTTGTATTTCAATGAAAGTCATGGATGGTTTATGGACTCACAAAGTAGAAGGGCGTTCCACATTATTAAGCAGACCACAGGTTTCTAGCAATATGGAAAAGAAAAATTATCTCTCTACTGTCGAAAAGCGTCAAACAGTGCAATGCCTTGGACAAGGTATGAACACTTTAGATATTTCAGGAAGGTTTCTTCCAGGAAAATTTGCCAGATTAAAAGAGCAGCTGACCAAAAACCATTAAAAAGCAGCAACACAGGTATTTGAAGCTGCTGGTGCCTCTGGAGTCCCACCAACCTCAAGGTGTAGGCATGTCCAGAGGCTTGCAGTTGTCCATAAACCTACTATTCGGCTACCTCTTACCAGTGCTTTCAGGCAGAAATGGTTGTAGTGGGCACACACATACATGAAGATTCAATATGAAACAGTCTTGTTTACTGATGAGCTCATTTTGTTCATCTATATGTGCCCATAGATTTGTTCCATGGATCGCTGATTGTAGCAACCTTTTAGCAGTTGATATCAATATCCATATGTTTGTATTTTTATGCTGCATGTATATATAATCTTTGGATGTTTTTCTTCCCCTGAAGAACCGTATCAAACTGCTATGGATATTTCTATGAAAGCAATTTGTTATTATACCTATGTTTCTATGAATCAAGTTATATTAGTTTAATTATATAGAGTAAAAATTAAGTTTTAGCTGTATTATTTGGTGTTTTACTGATGAGTGCCATGAAACCTTAGATGGTCCAGATGGATGGAGAGGTGGATGGTTGGTCTCAACAAGGCTGCAATGTCAGCAAGTAGTCATTTTTTGGGCCGGAAGCATGAATAGAGATCTGGTAGGCGCCTTTAGAATGTGAAAATTACCTCTGTAAAGTATATGAAGTTTCTGACTATCCACATTCTTTCATGGTGCAAAAAGAAGAACCGTAATTTCTGTAGCAGAAGGCTCTTCATACATGACAATACACCATGTCATGCTGCAAAGAATACCGCTGAGCCATGGGCTGAAACGGGCATAAAAGGAGAGAAGCTCATGGTGTGGCCACCGTCCTCTCCAGACCTCAACCCAGTCGAGAACCTTAGTAGTATCCTGATGCAAAAGATCTATGAGGGTGGGAGGCAATTCACATCACAACAGCAGCTCTGGAGGGCTTTTCTGACTTCCAGCAAAGAACGTCAATCAAAAACTCTCTAACAATTCACAAGTTCAATGGGTGCAAGAATTGTGAGGCTGATATCAAAGAAGGGGTCCCATGTTATCATGTATTTTGTCCTGTTACAATTTGTTGCTTGAAATAGCTTTTCATTTTAGTAAATATGATCTCTTAATGCTGCAAATTCCAGAAATGATCTTTTTCAGTTCTTTACAACCTATAAAACGTTTTGTAACTATGTTGTGCAGATTAATTTGGAACAGTGCATTTTGAAAACAACTGTTATCATTGGGAGGTTTGTCCGATAAAACTTGATTTCTACTCTAATGGTAGATGATTTCAACATTATCCTGACTGTCATTTGCATCGACCAATTAGATCAGTCAGAGAACAATATAATTTTCATAATAATTTGGAATGCGATGTATATTATCCAATGAGCATTTTCCTAGTTAAACATTTTTCTTGGAAGAGCTACCTATAAGCCCAATCTTTGGAACCCAAAATGTTCATATGACACTTAAAAGAAAAACACGCACGTGTGATCTCTACCCTTTGTGCACTGGGGTGTCTTATGAGTACTCTATTTATAGTAACAAGTTCAGTTTAATAGCCTCTGTATTGAAGAGCATTGCCAGTCATGAAAGGGTTACTACATCAGAACACTGTGGGTGACTTCATAATGAGTGAGGCCTGTTATGTCATAAAGAAGATTCCATAAAAGAAGGCCGCACTGCCATGATCAGTGCCATTTCTGATGCGCCTGGAGACCTTGAGCTTGACTACCCTACACACGGCCCGCCTTGATGGAAATTGGAGGTTCTAGCAGGGAAAAAGGGTTATCTGGATTAGACAACCCTTGTTGTGATTGAGGGAGGATGGGTGGGGGGTAATGGATCCCCTTCAATTAGCCAGAGTGGAGAAACCTGCTACAAAGAGCAGCTCTCCAATTATTAAAGAAAGCCTAGCCATAAATGGGGTGACAGACATCGCAGCCAGATCTATCATGCATGGGGTTTATTATATTTAGTGTCTATGTTTGTTATGTTGTTCTCTGTAAATGTGTTAAAATGTATATATTGCAAAACTGTATTAAATTGTATATTGGCATTAACCCTCTAAGCCCAAGGGAAGGGCAACCCTTCAGCCATGGTTCCCTAGAGGTTTCCCCCACAGGGGGTTTTTCCTCTCCTGAGTGCTGAAGGGTGACTCTTCGTGAGTCGAGGGTTTTTCCATTTTTTCCGGTGTCATGTGACTTTTAATAAAGTTTGGATCATTTGACACCTGATTACAGTGTATTGTGTGTTTATTTCGCGTTCTTTGGTTTCAATCATTTTGCTTGGGGTCCATCACATATTCACAAAGTCAAGAGGCCGGACATCAGTCTGCCACATAGGACCAGAACATAATCAACGAGTGTGTTTTTTTCCCTGGTTTTGGTCTCCACTCTGACAAATAGGATGAAGCAGAGAACAGCACAAGTTTCTCAAGCGTGCACTCAACATAGAATTAAGTGTTGTATCAGAGGAGTATTACAAGCTGCTTGCTCGGCTATGTGTGTAACTCTCATTGACTTCAATGCAGGGGGCTGCATGCAAGCAAGTATATGGAGACAGCGGCTATACAGAGTCGTCTAATAAGGGGCACAGGACCTGGTTTTCCTGATAGGTGAATACATGGCTGAGTCTTCAACCCTGCTGGGGGTCCACACCTTCATGCTGACTTCTCCCTGCCAACAGATTTGGACACAAATATGTTAGATTCCTCACTTTTCCACCACTTCTTTGCCTTTTCCTAACTCTGTACAAACTTCTCTTGGGTGGGAGATCAGGCTTAAGCTACAGCTTAGAGGCACAGTCTCCGAGCAGGAACAGAGGACTAACCCCCTGGAGCTTGTGCTACGGCTATGACCTTTACCCCCCAGAATCAGATTGTGTGGTCTGAACTCCTTCCCCTTCACCCAGAAGATCAGCCGCAGGCATAATGCATGATCACTAGGCGGTGCTGGGCATGTAGTTCAGTACTTTTATGCTTTAAGTAGTGTTTCTGGTTTTTCTACATATTTTTCCTTTGGACTATGATAGATTTATTGAACCATCGTTTGATCCATTTCTTTAATTAAATGGTCACGTAGGGCTGGTGTCAGAGATGTTTTATTTTAATTAAGTGTTTTTGTTTGATGTGTCAGTGTGTTTTTTACCATTTATTTCTAGTTTTAGTAATAGAGATGGACGCCTCTATATGACTAGCGCTGGCACTATAGCTTGGTGTCAGCCTTGGGGTGACAAAAACCAGCAAGTTCCAATGCTAATGACAGAGAGACGTCTGTTAGACACCTCTATTACTAACACTGGAAAAATAGTGGTAAAAAAAATACACTGAAACAACACAAAAACACGTTATTTAAATAAACACTACCCAATGACATGCCTTGCTGACCATTTTATTAAAGATATGGATCTAACACTCATCCAACTTAATCCAGTGGGGAGACCTGTAAAAAACAGAAACACTAACCAGCATTTGGGTGACAGTTATCTATAATGCCTAGGGCAGCATGAATACTAAATTTGCCCCTATAGAAAGGTAGAACCCTCTTTTAAATAGGTAGTCCCCTAAATTAGGGACTTCAGGTAGGTGGGTAGGCAAGCACGACCACATTTAGATAACCAGGGAAATGCAACTCAATATCGATTCCCCCAATTTTGTTGTTTTTAGAGATATCGCATATGTAACCTTAGTGCGTTATTTGACTCAACCACAAGCCTCAGAGTAGGAGGAGCACCCACTGGACTTTGGGGTCTCATTTTCATTATGATTTTCTACTTCCGGGGGGCGTGTCTACTGAGAGTAGCCTCATTTAACAGAGCTCCCGCTTCACGACCATAAAAAACAGCTTAAAAAGCAGTCCGCTGTGCCTGTGTGGCCACCTATTCACCCCAGGTGTGTTGCCACACACCTGGAGAGGAGAGAGAGAGAGGAGTCGGCGCACCTTCTTCCCCAGTGGTTCGGCGGGGTGGGCCCAGACCTGTACTGGCTTAAGCAGGGTAACACATCTGGCACTGCAGGATCTGAGTCCCTGGCGGTGTAGTGTGTTACTGATGGTAGACTTTGTTACATTGGTCCCAGCTCTCTGCCGGTCATTCACGAGGTCCCCCTGTGTGGTTCTGTGATTTTTGCTCACCATTCTTGTGGTCATTTTAAACCCACGAGGTGAGATTGTGCTTGGAGCCCAAGATCGAGGGAGATTATCGGTGGTCTTGTGTGTCTTCCATTTTCTAGTTATTGCTCCCACAGTTGATTTCTTCACACCACGCTGCTTGCTGATTGCAGATTCAGTCTTCCGAGCCTCGTGAAGGGCTACAATTTTATTTCTGGAGCCTCTTAAAGAAGAAGTTACAGGTCTGTGAGAGACAGAAATCTTTTTTGTTTGTAGGTGACCAAATACTTATTTTCCACCATAATTTGCAAATACACTCTTTACAAATCGGACAATGTTATTGTCAGGATTTGTTTTCTCATTTTGTCTCTCATAGTTGAGGTTGACCTATGATGTCAATTACAGGCCTCTCATCTTTTTAAGTGGGAGAACTTGCACAATTGGTGGCTGACTAAATATTTTTTCCCCACTATGTAGAAAAAGGCAGAATTCTGAGTTAGTATACATACCAGGCAATACACACCTGGTCTCCGTACCGAGTAGTGTCTTGCATAGTATCTGAACCCAGCAAGCACAAAGGCCATACAAATAAATCTGTGACATTTGCTGGTATGGGTGCCTCCATCTTGGTAATGCTCTAATTCATTTGTATTTTATGCTTTTAACCCCTTAAGGACCTTGAACATATGAGTACGTCCCAGGATCCCTAAGGGGCTTGGCAGGGGGTTTCGCTCCGCGAGGCCCCCCCCCCCCCCCTCGCTAACACACGGCTGTTACAGCGCAAACAGGCAGTGCCGCCCACGCACGCAGTTTAACCCTTCAGATGCCGCAGCGTCTGAATGAATGAAGTTTGGTGGCGCGCACCGATCTTCAAGGCGATCGGCAGTGCCGCAGCGAGCCGACGCCGGGACATGGCAGTGGGGAGCCCTGTGAACGCTCCCATCACTGCCATGTCCCGGTTTGTCCCACTTCTGGTTGCTGACAGGAAGTGGGGAAACCGCCATCTTGGTACAGGCTAATGCATTGTCTATGCCATGCCTTGGACTGTATTAACGATCGCACCACCCAGTGGTCAAGCAGCCTAGGGGGACTCAATGTGACAGTAAAAAAAAAAATAAAAAAAAAGTTTTAAGGTACAAAAAAAAGTATTCAGAGTTCAAATCACCCCCCTTTCCCTATTTTACAAATAAAAACAATAAAATTATTTTTAAAAAGTTACACAGATTTGGTGGTGCCAAGTCCGATCTATAAAAATATAACATCACTTATCCCGTACGCTGAACACTGTAGAAGAAAAAAAAATTCCAAACGCCAAAATTGCGTTTTTACGTCACTTAAAAAAATTTAATAAAAGTGATCAAAAAAGTCGCATGCATTCCAAGCTGCGAGCAATAAAAAGTACACTTCAGCCCGCCAAAAAATGCTCTCTCACTGACGTCTGTAGGTGTTAGTACAAAAAGTTATTGGTCGCACAAAATGGCGCCGTGGTGCAAATTTCAAAAATAGAAAAAGTTTGGAATTTTTTTTATGGTACCAAAACATAACGGAAACCCTACATGTTTAGTATTGCCGGATGCGTATCACCTGTAGATTAGAGATAACACATATTTACCGAAGATTGAACGCCATAAAAGCAAAACACCTGCAAACATGGCGAAAATACTTTTTTTTTTCACTATTTGTCAAACTTGGAATTTTTTGCGATTTCCCAGTATATTCTATAGCAGGCATCCTCAAACTGCGTCCCTCCAGCTGTTGGGAAACTACAACTCCCATCATGCCCACTGTTATAGATTATACAAATGCATAATGGGAGTTGTAGTTTCCCAACAGCTGGAGGGCCGCCAGTTTGACACCTGTGGTATAGTGAATAACACCATTAGAAAGTACATCTTGTCCCGCAAAATAAAAGCCCTCAAATATCTATGTAGATGGAAAAATAAAAAAGTTATGGCTCTGGGAAGGTGAGGAGGGAAAAACGAACGTGTCAACAACAAAAAAAAGTCAGGTCCTTAAGGGGTTAATAAGAAAAGTTAGATCCAAAAACCCAGAATGCATTGGTGGCTTTGACCCCAGAAGAGGGAGTCTACAGCCAGTCAGACCTGACGAAAAAATTGTTGCTCTACATGAAGATGACCTTGGCTAAAAGAAGATTGCCAATGCCCTGAAACTGAGCTGCAGCACGGGGCCAAGACCATACAGTGGTTTAACTGTTCCACTCAGAGCAGGTCTTGCCCTGGTCAACCAAATAAGCTGAGTGCACATGCTGAGCATCATATCCAGATATTGTCTTTTCACAATAGACATGAGTGCTGCCAGCATTGCTGCAGAGATTAAAGGGGTGTGGGTTAGCCATACACTGCAAACTTCATCAAACTGGTCTACATTGCTGTGGTCCCAGAAGGAAGCCTCTTCTAAAGATGATGCAAAAGAAAGCCTGCAGTTTACTGGACAAGCAGACTAAGGACATGGATTACTGGAACCTTGTCCTGTGGTCTGATAAGACCAAGATAAACTTATTTCTGGTTCAGGTGGTTTCAAGCATGTGCTGCAGCAACAAGGCGAGGAGAACAAAGGCAAGTGTTTCTTGCTTATAGTCAAGCATGGTGGTGGGAGAGTCATGGACTGAAGCTGCATGACTAGTTTCCACAGCTGGCATCACAGTTCATTAAGGGAAACATGAATGCCAACATGTACTGTGACATACTGAAACAGATTATGACCCCCCTCTTTTCTGAGGCACAGGGCAGTAGTGTAACGTAACAATCCAAAACACACCTCTAACACGACCACCGCCTTGCTAAAGAACATTAGGATAAAGATGCTGGACTGGTCAAGCATGTCTCCAGACTGGTCAAGCATGTCTCCAGACTGACACCTTGGGTTGGAAGATGGAAGAGCAGATGATCTCTAACATCCACCAGCTCCATGATGTTGTCATGGAGGAGTAGAAGAGGATTCCAGTGGCTGCAACCTGTGAAGCTCTAGTGAACTCCATGTCCAAGAGTTAAAACAGTGCTGGAAAAAACTGGTGGACACACAAAATATTGACACTTTGGGCACAATTTGTCCATTTTTACTTAGGGTTGTACTTACTTTTGTTGCCAGCGGTTAAGACATTGATGGCATACTAAATTTACATTGTTATACAAGCTGTACAATGCCTACTTGTATCAAACTGTCAAATCTTCAGTGTTGCCCCATGAAAAAGTATAATCCAATATTTACAAAACTATGAGGGGGGGTACTCACTTTTCTGAGATACTGTAGCTTGACAGATTCCAATTACAAACAGATAAATTGTGAATCCAGCTTTACCTGGTACAGATGGGAGTAGCAAAACGCTGGTTGATTTGGGGGTCAAACTTCACTCGTACATTATACTTTGCTTTTAAGGGCAAAAAGTCTAAATCAGAAACCAAATCAAAATTAAAGTGGGGTATCCTGAGGATTTAGAATAGCTGAGAAAACCACCTTGTGTGTGTATAGTGTGTGTGTGTTTATATATATATATCTATATATATATATATATATATATATATATATATATATATATTCTAAATAATCCATAAAAAGTCAAGAAAGGCAAGTCATTAAAATCCAAAAAAGCGCAATTTATTATTTTTGCCATCAAATTGTTTTCACAAGACCTACGGTGGGACAGATGTAAGGGTGTGTTCACATAGCGTCTTTCAGGATTTATTTCGGACGTAATTGCACTGCAATGCCCCCTCAAAATACGTCCTGTAATTACAGTAATCCCAGCTCTCATAGGGAGCAATGATAACCTGCCATCTTCCCTGCAGCGTATTGAACGCCGACAGAAAGCAGTGATAACGAAAGTGAAAGGGGCTGGCCCGGGGCCGCCCTACCCCCTGCGCTTTAGAAGAATGCGTTGATCAGCGCATTCTTCTAAACACACAGTGTCTTGTGGCGCAAGACGCCGTGTGAACATACCCTAAGTATACCGACATCGATATAGTAACTTGCCACGTGATGCAGCCTTTATTACAGTATAAGTGTCTAAATCAGGAGTACACATTTAAGTTTTAGGGCCATAGCTGTAAAATTTGTTGGGGCCACACTGAACATCCCAAAGGTGCCAGTAGAGCCACATATGAGTATCTGCACCATGTAGCCCTAGAATAAAATGACTGAAGTCTAGACTTCTGGTATGTAATCACCGACATGTACTACAAACCAACAATATTGCCCTTTCTAAAATAATTATGGCATATTCACCAGAAAAACCATATCTAGGGGAGTGACCCCATTTCTGTTGTGAAAAACTAGGTGGACACTCGACTTAAAATAGAATGGAAGGTATATTGCCACGTGTGTGTGCATAAAGATAAGAGCTACTTCTCTCTTATTGATGCTCTGTTACATCCTAGATTATACTTCAGAGCTGTACTCGCTATTCTGCAGATTTTGTGTACATACATTACTTATGTACTGATCCTGAAGTTACAGCTTGTATTTTACTCCAAAGCGGCAGTCACAATTCTGCAGACTTCAAAGATGAAATCTAGCATTATTGTTTGTTCAATGCTTCCACAGAGCTGGTTCTAGTGATCTGCACTCAGACAAGGGTTGTCCTTACACCAAATACTGTACAGTCATCTGATAAAATGAACAAACAACTGCCCACCTTGCTTTACAGAAGCTCAGCAAAGCCGATTGCTGATAGTCTGGCAACAACTTCGCCTTTTACAATGACAACATAATTATTAAATCAGCTCTGGAGTGACTAAAATGTTTCATTTAGATTTGTTCTACATGAAAATTATAAGTGTTGTACATACCACATCCAAGCTATGTAATTTTAGAAACAAATATGTCTGTGGTGACTTTTCATTATGTGCCCCCTTCCCAGTAAGTGGTTGTCACTGCTGCAAAGAGCATGTGTGCTCTGGTTTTACAGACAAACACAAGGACTCTGTGAATATTGCATGTGGTATTGCGCTTCACATTCAGCCTAAGAGAAAGTGCAACGCTTGTTGTGTGAAAGAGGAAACCGGTCTCTGTGCTTAGGAAATAGACAAATGCTTTACCTCACAAATATTTAAATGAATATACAAAGACATGCTCAATTTAACAGCTCTAACAGTGCTGCACCCATGGGCAACAAAAGTAAACCTACCCATATCACAGCAGCACCAGAGGACACAAGACTATGGTTAATTTTAAGGGTCCATAATATGCAGTAAGACAACATGTAAAGCCCAATGAAAGGAGCTTTATATTAGAAAGTCACAGATCTCAAGTGAGGCGTTCCTCACTATTCAAACCACCGCTTGCTGTCAATGAATGTTAATATTCTTGTATGTATTCAGCCCTGACCTAGACCTGCTCACAAAGCTGAATTTTGTAGCAATGTATAAGTGTAAGCATCCTTCTGTCAGCTATATACACTTTTTTCTGACTCCAGTCCGATAGTCAGTACTTGCAGTGATACATTGCAACAAACCACCACTTCTGTATGAGGACTAGACTTTCTGCTCTTTTAGTCTGTGGCTGGAATGTGCACATTTAAAGCAAGCAGAGCCATTTACAAATTATGAAGAAATGAAAAAGTAAATTAGAAAGTTACAGAACACTTCATTGGACTAGAATTATATAAGACTGGAAAGCACATTTCATCTTCACGAACGGATAAAACAACGCTACAATATACTGTAGGATCCAGGCAGTAATTCGATCTCTGGCTCCTGCTGTGTGTCATGCTTAAAGGGGTTGTCTCACTACAAAGAATAACTTTCAAAATGTAGGGAACACTAAATGAAGACGTTATCCAAAAATAATGCTTTGTTCATCCTTTTTTGTTAAGGAGCAACAAGTGATTTTATCACCTTCTGAGGGCTTTCGGGTTTCCCAAGTAACCGACTTGTGTACTCCTTCTCCCCTGCTGTTTGTTCTATCTGACAGCAGGGAGTGATGTCATCACACAGGTCACAGAAGTGTGAGAGCTTGTGGCTTATCTGATCTTTCAGACAAAAGACAGTTATTACTCTACTGTTTACATTAGCTCAGAACCTTCTCCGGACCTCAGAGAAGGTAATTTATTTAATCTAGACTAATAAAACAGAGAAGTCTGAATACACAGAGCTCATATGCTAATTACAGACAGCTTGACCAGAAAGTGACAGAGCAAAATAGCATTATTTCATTCATTCATCCTATGAAACCTTGAGATGAAACAACCCCTTTAAGAGTCTTCATTACAAAAGGTAAATATTAAAATTTTAAATTGTCTTACTAGGCAAAACCCAAAACTTAGATTTACCTGCAGTGTGGACCATCCAGAAAGAATCGGCCCTGTTATAATTCTCATAAATTTCCTATTACATAATTCCCAGTGCTCCCAGTGTAAATGACAGATGAGCAAGTACAAACATACAGTGCAAAATGCAATTAAAAAATGGTCATATGTACATTGTGCAATTTACATAATTTAAATAGCATGTTCGGTAACGGAAATCGACACTTAGGATGTAGACAGCAAAGCTAAGCATAATCAAGTGTGGAAGCAGTGAGGATATTCACTTAAAAGAGGAACGTTCCAAAGCTTCCCTTGCCATTGCGCTTAAACTGGTTATCGACTATGGAAACAAACATCTCCTGGGACAAGATCTGTTCGTCAGCTTTTGTGATCCCTAAGGTGCTGAGTCTTTTCTTGTGGACAATGGTCTTTCTCCGGGAGTTTGCAGTTAGTTCAGACACAATCGCTTGGTTTCCATCCACCTCCTCAGTAAAATTGGCGTATGTGCTTGCTACTTCAGGGCAGATGGAACTAGGCTCTTTATCAAGGAGTTTAGCATCCTCTTCCAGCAGTGGCTCAAAGAGGACTGGGGTGCCATTCTCCTCAGTGTTGTCTCTATCTTCTAGCTGCATGACCTCACCAGATTCCAGCTGTATCATATCTGATGTTCCTTCAACAACTGCTACATTGGCATCCACATCGTTAGCTAGAAGGAAAGACATAAAACCCAAGTTATTACTATGTACGTAGCCCTAACATATTCCACATCGCTGTACAGACAACAGATTCACAGTTTCCTGTCCTCAGTAGGGTTTAAAATAAAGTAGGATAAATGGGAGCATACCCTTCTGACCTCAATGGGAAGGGTGAATCTCCTCAAGATGGCAGTTTCCAAGCCTACTATATCTCTTCCAGATGTTGCCGCGGTATTTACGACCAAAGGAGGATAAGATTATTTCTAAGCTACATCGCGGCTTTATCTGGAACAGTGGTCGTGCGCGCATTCCACTCCATATATTACAGCTGCCAAAATTGAGTGGTGGCCTGGGGTTGCCCAATGTTCGCCTCTACAATCTAGCGGCTCTGGGGCACGACGAGGTATTCACTTAGAGCTCTCTGGATGCTTTGTTCCTACCAAGGATCACGCATATGAACTTCCTCCATCTGCCATTCGCCAGTGTTCCCCAGGATGCCCGGAATAATATTTTGCTCATATGGCGGGCTTGGAACAAAATCAGGCAACTTGGAGGCCTATCACCCACATGTTCTCTGCATTGTTCCCTAATACACAACCCCGACTTCCAGGGAGGCAAACCTCACAGGCTTTTCAAGCAGCTACATGTACAAGGACTCTGCAGTTTGGAATAGTGAATAAACCCCGCCACTCGCACACCCTATTGCTACACAGAGCTCCAAAACGTATTTCCAGGCATGACTATCCCCTTTTTTCATTATCTGCAAGCCACCAGTTACTGCAGGGAGATTTTGAAGCTAATGATGGATATAGATTGGGACCCTACATTTGACGACACACTGCTGAGACCAGTAACCAGATGGGCACTGTTATCCACCATATATAAATATCTACTGGGGATCAAGGACTGCACCCAGAAAATAAGATGGGCAGGACGTGACTCATCGCTGCAGCTGACACTTATTCTGAGTACCATAGCCATGGCCCACAAGTGTCTTCCATTGACACGCTACATGGTAATGCAACTCAAAGCAAAGTAATACATAATGCATACCTTACCCCGATAAAAGGTTTCAAAATGGGCATTTACAGCTCGGACAACTGCTTCAGGTGTAGCTCGCTCAAGACAGACCTCTACCACTGTCTCTGGGAGTGTCCAGAAATCCAGGACTATTGGCAGAACATTACAACGTACAGCAAACAACTTGGACTGCCATCCTTTGAACCCTCGGATTCTTGGGCACTCTTCGGACATGTGGAAAGGGCAGATCACATCAACGGCAGGGAGTTGCATTTACTCCATATCTTGGTAGCGAAGGCTAGAAAAGCCATCCTGCACAGATGGCTTCAGCCGGAGTTTCCCACTATGGCCCTATTTTTGGAGAAATGTCACTTTCTATTAAGGATGGATTGGGTGGAGGCCGCGCAGCAAAAAGAGAAGAGCACGTGAAAAAAATTTCTGGATGCGGGGTTTCACCACTAATAAAACAAGCGTTGAGCCGGTGCTTTGGCACCACAACATGGTTTCTGCAACAGCAGCTGGCAGGTGCCACACCCCTAGATGTCTTTGATACGACTAGACACCAGGGGATCCAGAGCCGCCAGCAGTATTCCCAGACGAGCCCGGTTGGATAGGTCCTATTCGATATGGACCCGGTCGCGTGAATCAACTAGAATGGCCATGTCACCAATCTGATGGGTTGGGGTCTTACCTGTACATGGGAACCGGGAATATTTCCGACCATGTATCTCGAGCTCTACCCGGTCCAGGATCCCGATAGACTGGATAGTGAAGTGTCATTGTGGGAGGTCCGTGGGACCTCGGAGGGGGGGGGGGTACTGCACAATAGTCACCTATTTTTAGTTGTCAGTTCATTGTTATGAACAATTTTGATGTTATTGAACTTGGCAGCTACATGATGTGACAGATATTCTGCAAGACTTAAGGTTAATGATTTTGTTATGCTATGTTATAAAAAGAAAAATGGATACCTGCCATGTTATTGGAAATCTGCAATACTTTGTGCCTGCTTATATGTCATGTAACGATATGTAACTTGGATGTTGTTGATAGTTGTGTTTCACATATGGCATGGATATGGATGCAATAAAAATTTAAAAAAAAAAATAAAGTAAGAACCTAAAAATTATCAAATATTTTCCCCTTTTACCACTTTCCGATCCGGCCCATTTTCCTTAGTAGGCTTTAAACACTAATGCTTTTTCACATGCTGTTATTCAACAACATTTTTTGTCTATGTAATACAGTAGGCAAAAAATGGTATGGGAAAACTTGTTAATTTATTTTTATTTTTTTTTTTTTAAAGTATCACTTTTACAAGCAAAAGGGGCACTAAAATAAACTATTTTGTCACTTTTCCATCACAGACAGACATTTAAAATAAAGTTTTAGGATATGTTCACAGGGCGTACTGTACATACTGCAGTACGCTATGTGTTTTGGAAGCGCGTACTTCCAAAGACAGGTGGGCCGGCCCCCGGTCAGCTCCATTCATTTCTTTAATCAGCGGCGCGTAAGCGCTGCAAACAAGTGACCTGTCACTTCTCTCCCCCGGCGTACAATACAATCGAATTTTACGCCAACTTAGACGATGCGTAATTCATATTTCTCAGAGCTATGAATTACTGCAATTGCGGCACGCATTTTGCCCATATTAGAGCGCAAATATGCAGCGAAATGTGAGCCACAATGACATGCAAATCTTTCAGAGACGGACCCGAGCGGCGCTTTTGAAAGGCACAGCTGCGATCTGTCATATGAACGCCACTGCGCTTTTCACATAGTGAGCAGGGAGAATCTCCCTGCTAATTGTTTAGATCCGTCTCTGGGTCCGTCCTGTCGGTCCCAGAGATGGATCTGTAAAGGGCTTGTAACACGGAGTGAAAACTCTGTGTGAACAAGCCCAAATGCTTTAGGTTCGTTTTATAATTAGTATTCTTTTGTTTTACTCCCCGTAAAGGTCCGCTATAACTGATAAATATCTCCAGTTTTAGGGGGAATGCAGCCCCCTGGACTAAGTACAGAACAGTTCTGGATCTGGCGTGACCCAGCAGGGGTTTGGAAAGTCTATTTAATGTTAGCATTAAAGAAAAGAACTTCAGTTTGAAGATGTGTTTGCTGTGAGCAAACAAGAACATTCATATTTAGATTAGCAGGCTGCCTGTGCATATCTAGTCCTGTTCTCAACTAAGACTAGCAATGCTTTGTAGACTCTAAGGGCGGTTTTTGGACATGGATTTGCATTTTCAGATGCGATTTTGAAGTGGTTTTCAGAGGTTGTTTTCAGCATGGTATTGGATGTGGCCCTGTTTGCAAGCTGTTTTGATGTGAATTTGGACATGGTTTCTGGACCCCGTTTTGTTGCTGCTTGGATGTGAATTTGAGCACAAATCCAAACCACAACAAAATTAATTTGATGTTGTTTAGATGCAGTTTCTCTGCACGTCATTGATTTCTGTTTGGTATTTTCATAAGGAAAACTGTGCTGAAACAGACTTATGAATTTACACTTCTGTTTTTCACTGCAATACATTTAGGGCAGGGGTCCTCAAACTACGGCCCGCGGGCCGCATGCGGCCCGCCGGGGATTTTCATCCGGCCCGCCGCTGCTACCTGCGGCAGCCGCAATCCCCTGATTTGCTGTGTGCCTATAAGCTGGCCCCTGCTGTCGCGCTGCTTGCGATGCTCACTCACTTGTCACCGCCCACAGCACATATGATGGGAGGTGCCGTGGGCGGTTGAAGGTAAAATGAAGCCATTGCGAGCACGCGACAGCGGGGCCAGCTTCAGGGGGCGGACACTCTGCAGGCGGGAGGTGCTTGAGGGGGGGACACTTAAAAATATTGGGGGGTGCCTGTGAGTGGCAGAGGGCGGACACTGTCAATGTATATGCAGAATGTCCGCCTCTGCCCCCCCAAACGACACCTCCATATATTGTAAATGTCCGCCCTCAGGCACCTCCCGTCGTGGAGAGTGCCCCCCACTGTCATCCCGGCGATGCCGCTCCCTGCCACCACCGATCGGTAGGTGCCTAAGTCGATGCCGATCACTAAGGTACCGGCTTAGCACCTTAGCGATCGGTGAGGGGCAGCGGCATTGGGAATATCTGTATGTGCGTCCGCCGGACGCACATACAGATGCTTCTGCGGAGAGCAGGGGCTCTCCGCTCTGCAGAGTACTTGGTGAGGTGCAGGAGGATGCGCCTCACCAGCGTCCACAGCACGGGCGGGCGTGAGCGTCATCACGCTTTCGGCGCGGCCTGGTGACGTCACGCGCCCGAAGAAGAAGCGGAGCAGGGACAGCGCGGGGAGCCAGGTAAGCTGAGTGAAGTCAGTTTATTTTTTTTAATTATCTCCACACCTGTGGGGCCTAATTCTACCTACACCGCTGGGGGCCTAATTCTACCTACACCCGCGGGGGCCTAATTTTACATACACCTCTTTGGGGGCCTAATTCTACCTACACCTGCTGGGGGCCTTATTCTACCTGCACCTGTGGGGGACCTCATTCTACCTGCACCTGCTGGGGGGCCCTCATTCTACCTACAGACCTGCTGGGGGCCCTCATTCTACCTACAGACCCGCTGGGGGCTAATTCTACCGACAGACCTGCTGGGGGGCCTAATTTACCTACGTCTGCTGGGGGCCTAATTCTACTACGTCTGCTGGGGGGCCTAATTCGCCCGCCGTCTGCTGGGGGGCCTAATTCTACCTACGTTGCTGGGGGGGGGGGGGCCTAATTTACTACGTTGCTGGGGGACCCAATTCTACCCACGTCTGCTGGGGGGGGGCCTAATTTTTCCTACGTTGCTGGGGGACCTAATTCCTAATACGCTGCTGGGGGACCTAAGTCTACCTGAGTCTGCTGGGGGGGGGGGGCCTAATTCTACCTAGTCTGTGGGGGGCCTAATTCTACCTACGTCTGTGGGGGACCTTTAAATTTTACCTACGTCTGCTGGGGGGGGGGGGCCTAATTCGACCTACGTCTGCTGGGGGACCTAATTCTACCTACGTCTGCTGGGCCAATAATAAATTGGGTATCACTGTAATTGTATCGACCCACAAAGTAAAACACTTTTTTTAAAACTATATTCCGGCCTCCCATGGTTGAGGGACCGTGAACTGGCCCCCGGTCTAAAAAGTTTGAGGACCCCTGATTTAGGGGATCAATTTGAATTGAGATAAACAGTCCTCATTATGCTGTTCACATTTTGACATTAGTACAGTCACCTCTGCTGTATGTCCTAATCAGGGGATAAGTGGGTCCAAACTCATGTCTAATATCTAGTGTTCCTGATCTAGGGTCTGTAAACAGAGGGGAGTAATTACACACACAAGGGGCGAGGACTAGTTCGTTGACTAAGTATTAAGAGGACTGTAAATACTGAAGTGTGTACATAAAAGGGTTATCTGGACTGGGGATTTATTAAAGTGCTTGGTTCGCAGCCATTTTGTGGTTTCTTGACCATTTAAAATTCATATTTTATTCATACAGTGATTTAACCATATACAAGAGAAAGCAAGAATAAATCCTTTGGAATTACCGGCAATTCCGCATAAATTACTAGTAAAATGTCCGATTGTTATAAAATCACAATTAGCAACACACACATACTATCTTACACTATTACTACACAAAGTACGGATCATTTCTTTTACTGAGCATACAGAGTAAACAACTCAAGTGCATGGAGGGAAAAAAAAATAAAAAAAAGTGACCCACTGTGCTAATGCCCTTAATAACCAGCAAAAGTTTGTGGTGATAAGACTAAGTATAGGTTTCACAGGCACTTTTCCTATTAAATAAAGGCACACATAGCCTGGTTGCTGACAAATCTGTTTTTCGCATTGAAGATGGGTTAGTATGAATCATGCCTTGATGCAAATACCCCTTTTAGAAGATGTTTTATAGAGATGCATGAAGCTGGAAAAGGCTACAAAAACATTGTTAAAGACATGCATACAGATTGCATACAGCAATCCCGTGTTAGACAAACTCTATACAAGTTTGGACAATTCAGGGCAGTTACTCTCCTAGAAAGCCAGCATCTTGCAAAGATCCATCTAAGCTTGGTTTTCGCACAGCAGCATTTGGGTCTGTATTTTGCAAGCCAAAACAAAGAGCGGATCCAAAACACATAAGAGGTGTAAATCTTTCAATTAGATATTTTCTCTTGTCTACTTTCCACCCCTGCTTTGGCTAAGGAATACCATTATAAAAGTAATGTTTAAAACTGCTGTGTAGTGTAGGCTAAAAGCTCTACAGACAATTCTGAAAGAGCAAGAACCAAAAAGATTAATGGCAAAAGACCCACATAAGACTCTACAGTACAAACACCTGTTCATGTTCCACTACTAGAAAAACCCTGAACAAGAATGGTGTTTATAGAGGGACAGACATCAAAAGGAAGCTGCTGCTGTCCAAAAAATCTCACTGTAAGGGTATGTTCACATGGCTTATTTTGGGGCGCATTTCGCGGCGTATTGCGCTCTAATACGAGCGAAATGCGCCCCAATCATTACGGTAATCCACAGTTCTCATACAGAACTATGTATTACGCCTCCTCTCCCCAGCCGTACAATACGATCGTATTGTACGCGCAGGGAGCTAAGTAACATGTCACTTATTCGCAGCACTTTCGGCCCGCAAGTAATGCATGTCTATGGGGCCGGTGGGCTGCCAAACCCCCGCATCGCAGGAGTACACGCCAATCAGCGCGACTCTGAACACCTGCCGTAATTGCGGGGCGTACAGGATGCCCCGCAATGAAGCCGTGTAACCTTACCCTAACCCAGTGTTTCTCAATTCCAGTCCTCAAGACCCACCAACAGGTCATGTTTTCAGGATTTCCTCAGCATTGCACAGGTCATATCATTATTGTCAGTGCTTTATGTGGGAGATCCTGAAAACATGAACTGTTGGTGGGTCTTGAGGACTGGAGTTGAGAAACACTGCCCTAACCCATCTCAAGTATACCAGAGACCGCCTGGATGTTCCACAATGCTTCTGAAAAAGAGGTCTATCAACAGTCACGACAAAAGTGCAACTTTTAAAAGAAAAAGAACACTGCATATAAGTCATCAACATCTCATTCCAACAGTGAAGCGTAGTGAAGGAAGCATCATAGTTTGAAGCCGCTTTAGAATCTGGACTTATCACGAATACAAAATGAATCTGAAGGTACACCAAAATATTTTAAAACCCAACAATGGAAAGGGTAGCAGTCCATAAACTTAAGCTGTAGAGAAGTTGGATGATGCAACAGAACAGTCATTTAGAACTCACAAAAATAATAAAAATATATAACTGTAAAAGAATACAATTTGTATTTTCGAATGGCCAAGTCTGAGCCCTAACCTTAACATGATTTGAAAGCAACCCAAAAATACGAACAATCTGAAAAGAAAACATTGCAGAGGAATACTGTGTTTGAACACCAGGTTTCCAGCGGGTCTTAAAGGAGTTGTCTCATTACAAGCTTTCAGCCTACCTCAGTGTCTGGCAGCAAAGGATTTTTGAATTCAGGGGCGTGCTTGTCTGCCTCTTCTCCTCCCTTTTCCTCCCCTCCCCTCAGCACACAGAAAGCTCTCCTCCATAACTTCTATACAGCCGAGGGAGGGCGAGGGGGTTTGCTGCCAGGGTTAACCATGTATGTGCCTGCCTAGGTCTGCTGCAGGCTGCCCTAATCACAGCTGAGTCAGGAGACAGGAGAGGGCTGATCTATGAGTGTGGAGAGGTCTGTGAAGCTGTGATTGCTAATAGCAGAGCAGGGGGGATGTAAGTGTTCCTATACCCCCTGCTTAGCATACAAATCTCCATCTCAAGAAACAACAAACAAACCCTGTCAGGACACAGGGCAGCTGTGAAGCGAGTTACTATACTCAGGATGTGTCACTAATACAGCAGAGCATGAACTGTTCACATGCCCCCCTGATCTGTTCTATTACTATAGTCAGCTCCACAGACACATCATGATTATAGTAACACACTTCACTGCTGTCACATCCTATCGACCACAGATCAGCCTCGCCTCTGCTCTCCTCAATCTGGGTAGAGAGCAGGAGGTAGCAGGCACACCCCAGGGTTAATCCACCCAGAAGCCAGAGCCCGCCCCCCCCCCCCCTTTCCTACAGAAGCATACTGTGCAGGAGGGACTCTGTGCTCTGACCTGTATTCAGAAACGAGAGTCCCCAAAGGACTGGCAGCCAGTGAGATAAAGATCAACAGGTCTGCTGCTATAGGGATTTCAGGAGGCTGATGCACTACTACTAACAGGGAAAACTCAAAATCAGTAGGACATTTGTATGAACATATATTGCAAATCTGTTGTTTTTTAAAGACTTTTTATTAAAACCCAATTATTGTAGCGAGACAACCCCTTTAACAAAAGAATGAAATAATGTTTCATTATTGATGGTTATTTGTAAAATTTGATGTTTTGATACACATTTGATGTTTTAATTTTTCATATATCTGTATTTCTACGTTTAAAAGTTTGTATTTTTAAATTAGACGTAGTCTAAACGTGATCTGAATGTATTTAAAGGGATCACCTGTTTCATAAGTCACGCCATGAGTAAGGGAGGTAAGTCCAGAAACACGTCGGCGTGTTTTGCCATCATGATGTTGTTTATCAACTAGATTTTACCTTCAATTTTTCTACAATAAAGCTGCAAGCACTTTAATTTTTTTCTTACCATATGAAGAGATGCTGGATCATTTTTTATTACTCTTTACTTCGATTGGAACGAGGCTTCAGGAGTTCTGTTGATCAGTTCCGTGCAACCATCTCAATCTTCACAGGTGAGCTGACGAGTGTCTTGCTAGTGTTATATTGCAGAGGAATGGTCCAAACTTAGGGCCATATGTATTAACCTGTTTAGGTCTAAAACTCACTTTTTTGCCCATAGGTTACTATGGGCAAAAGATTTGGTTTTAGATCTAAACAGGTTCTTTACATAGTGGCCTTTAATGTTTTGCAAACCTTATTTGCAGCTGCAGGAAATTTTTGGTAGAGGAAACTGCTGGTAATTGGGGACTCCGTTATTAGGGGAACAGACAGGGGCAATCTGTCACAAAGACCTGGATCGAACAGTAGATTGTTTACTTATGGCCCGTGTTCAACATATTGTGGAATGTGTTGACAGATTACTGGTTGAGGCTGGTGAGAATCTAGCTATTACTTCTAAACTTGGGGCCAAATTATACGTAGATCATCCCATAGTTCCCGTCTTCCACTTTCTCCCTAAAGTCCACAAAGGGATCTTTTCCTCCCCCCTTGAGAACATCGTGGCAGGGATAGGGTCTTTGGGGGAACCACTTGGAAAATGGATTGATTCCATTCTCCAGCCCTTAGTCATCTCCTTGCCTGGTTACATAAAGGATACGAAAGGTTTGGTCACTATGTTCTCTGTTGTTAAGTGGGATGGTTCTATGTTTGGTTGGACATGGGGTTGTCTCCTTGTATTCCTCCATCCCACACCACAAAGCGCTAGAAGTTCTTCAATCCCATCTTGTTTCGCTTCAGCCCCTACTTGTACTTTTATTCATTTTGTTTATTGTGTACAGAGTTTTTACTCGTCACAATTATTTTAGCTTTGATGGGGATTTTTCTTTCAGCAGCTGTGGTGCCTCTATGGGCCCGGGTTCTCTCTTCCTTGGCAAACATTTTTATGTCTGCCTGGGAGGAGAGGTACCTGTTCTCTTCAAACCTGTGTTTTTTCCCCCCACATCAGGTGGTATGGTCGCTTAATGACGACCTGCTCCTGGTGTGGGGGGATGGGGGGTGGGGGGGGAAACTCATACCCAAGCCTTAGGGGTTCACACAAATATATTAAATGCTAACAGCAGAACTTGGGTTTTTACTACAGAATGGCAAAAGGATAGTTTTTAATTTTTTTGACATTCACTTGGAGAAAGGGGTCTTGCCGTTTTAGAAATCCACCTCTCGTAACACCCTTTTACATGCTTAGCCCACATCATCCAAAGGCATGTTAATGCCATCCTCTTTTACCGGAGAAGAACTTAATTAGGGAATTAAACAAGAACATTGTTCATCCCAAAAAAAATCGTTTTCCCCCCATTCTATGAGAAAGGAAGTTCCCTTTCTAGGACTATTAGGGGTCAGATTTAGGAAATATCCAAAGATGGTCTCCCTAGCTGGTTTTAAAAAACCTTTAATTTGTTACAAATTTCTAGAATTGAAAGATCAAAATTGGACCCTTACATAAGTCAAACAATTATTAAGAAAAATGAAAAAAAATTGGAAAATTCGTAGAAACAATTTTCATTTACCCAAAAAAACCACCCCCTTATTACGGCTCGGGGGGGTTCTCCCCATTTAAGGGACTTTTGCATAAAAATTGTTAAAAAAATTATCCTTCCTTTAATTACCTGGAAAAAAAAACCCAAATGGGGACCAAACAAATCATTAAAAAAAAACAGGATTTTTGGTTTATTTCAAAACAAGTCTTACTCTAGGTTCTCTATTATCTCCCAGTGTTTTCTCCTCTAATCGAGTATTTAATAAAACCTGGTGAACCCCAAAGGGCATGTACAAATGCGGACATTCTGGGTGCATCACGGGGTTGCCATGTATTAATATCTAAGGAATTCCATTCGGTGCCCTATTAACAAAGATTTTAAATGAATAGCTACATTAATTGTAACACTCGTTTTGTAGTATACTTAATTACCTGTACGTATGTCAAAAAACAATATGTTGGCTGCACAACATGCTCCCTAAAGTCCCGCATCTGCAGACATCTGTCGGATGCCAAAAAAACCTTTGAGTGTAGGTATCTCCATGGCGTCAAGACACTTTAGGACCCACATGAGGAGACTTTTACCACTTCTCGTTTCGGGGTTTATAGAACGGGTTATTTTAGACCTGGGAGGGTGGCGTCATAGGGGGGAAGTTGCTTGCAAGGGAGGCCTGGTGGATCTTTTACACTTGCACCAGATTCCCTTGCGGTTTAAATAGACGAATGAATTCTTATTTGCCACTATTAATTATCCATCATGTTACCAATTTGCAGTTGCATCCAACACATTTGACTTATGTTTTTAAAGCGTATGTTATTTTTTAATTTGTTTACGTCATTTCCTTCATCAAACATTGCCGTTATCAGGGTAATTTAAATTGCATGGCATATGTGTTTTGCTATGCCATGAATAAGGTGCTGCGGCACCGAAACGCTTCGGTCTCGATGCGACTTGCATGATTCTATGTGGATCTTTTAATCGCCTTTCATAAATAAATTTTTGGAACCATTTTTTCACCCTTGAGAAGGGTTTTTCCGCTGGACTGTTTTTGTTTTGTTTTGTTGCCTCTTGCTGATGATCTGCTTCTCATCGAGTCCGGGCGTTGTTCATTTCTCCTTCACAATCGACCAAGTGAGCTGACTACCGTTTTGTTTTTTGCCGAACAGTAGATTGTTTACTTATGGCCCGTGTTCAACATATTGTGGAATGGGTTGACAGATTACTGGTTGAGGCTGGTGAGAATCTAGCTGTCATGGTCCACATTGGCACCAATGATAAAGTTAGGGAGGTGATTCCCTTAAAAAAAATTTCCCCAAGGAAAAAAGTCACAGGACAAAAGGACCCTTTAAGGAATGTTTTAAAAATTATTTCCCCACACAAGGGGGGTTTAGGTAAAAACGCCAAAAGGTGTTAGGGAATAGGGATTTTTTCTACGGCTGAATTTCTTTAAAAATTTCCATGGGGGGACAAACTTAAAAATGTATGGGGGAAAATGGCTGGAAATGAGGGGTTTTAACCCTTGGGAGCTCAATTCAGCTTTAAATAAAAATCTTGGGGTTGAAAATCAGATTGTGTTATTAATGGCAGGGTTAAAAGATTAAATAAAAACATTTTAAAAAAACTTAATTGCCTGCTTATGCAAAAGTGATTTCAAATGAAAGAATAAAAGTTTACAATCCAAAAAAAATTGAATATAATGGGGACATGGCTTAATAGAGCACAACTAGGCGGGTTAATTAAGGAAATACAACAACATGAAAATTTGGGAAATTTTTGCGGTTTTTACTGGTAGGAACACAAAGAGGCACATGGGCCCATACCAAAAATTGGGGCCTTTAAATAAATTCCAGTAGACTAAATAGTTTTTAGTAAAATTTAAGGAATTTTCAAAATTTACCTTTCCCGGGAACAAACCCCCAGCTGAGATGGGAGGAAAATAATGTGGCCAAAATTTGGGTTTTGGAAAAATTTTTTTGGTGAAAGGTGAAAGTTGGTTTCCAAGTTGGGGGATGGTGCAACTGGGGTTTTGGGGCACTCGTAGTTGGAAAGGGGATTTAACTGACAAGGGAGAATTTTAAAATTTTTAAGCCCCGGAAAATATACAGTAAAGTTCTGGGAATTGTAATAAACGATGATTTGAAATAAGGGCAGGTTTTTTTGTTATAGAAAAAGAAAAAATTAAAAAAAAAAATTGGTTTGCTGTTGATGCCGTAAATTTTTACAAAAAAATAAATTGATACTGAATTATATATTAAATAATAAAAAGATGGGATAATATAGGCTGATTAAAGTAAATTGGCGGTTAACTTACAGGGTCACAGTTTGTTTAGAAAAGATCATAAAATCGGAACGGGTGTGTGTGCATGCCTTAATATAAATCCTGTCTGAAGCCAACACTCTGGGAAGATATATAAATGAACGTGTGGAGTCATAAGGGTTAGTTATACATGGGGCAATAATAAAATGATATTATGGGTCTGCCATAGGCCACCAAATTTAACAGAACCCATGGAAGATGTACTCCTAGTCAAATAAATGAGTCAGCTAATCACAATGAGTTTGTGCGACTTCAATTACCTAGACATTAATTGGGAAACTGAAACCTGTGGAACTTGTCATGGTGAATTCACTGTAACAGTTCAAAAAGGGTCTGGATGCATTTCTAAGGTTATAAGGATAGTTGGTCGAGGAATTTATTCCGATTGCCAGATAGTAGTCAGAAAGGATTTTTTTCCCTAAAATGAGGACAATTGGCTTCTACCTCATGTGGGTTTTTGTGCTTTCCTCATGGTCAACACTATAGGACAATAGGCTGAACTGGATCAACGTCTTTCTTTTTCCGGCCTTACAAACTATATAAACTGCCACTAAAGGGGAATCTGCAAGTCAAAGGTTCTTTTTTTTTTTTTTTTACTCCCTCACATTGGATATTTAGTTGAGGCGTTCAATAAAAGCTCAAAACAGTACAACCACTTGTGTGTTTATTAGTTTAGTTAGATTGTTTGTCTGGAATTGTGACTTGGATAACAAATCAGTTAACATTTTATTAGTAATCCAGACAGAAATGAAAGTAAATTTTAAAAGGTAAATATTTTCTGTGAAGCCAGAAGACTCAGCTTACTGAACTATGAATATTTACCAAGTTGAGGAATAAACATGAAAATAACATAGCAAACAAATGTAAAAATAACAAACTACAAATCTGATCTCAGAGCTAGTATGCTAATCATTGAGTCAATGTGTCACCCATGTAAGCCTGCACCCCATGGATAAAGTGAATTTAGGATGACATGAATGCTGCTGATATTTAGACCTACAGGCAAATGATAAACTGAAAATAAATCATACTGCATTAAAAAAAGCAAAGTAACATCTGATCAATATTCTATTCATCATTCTGTGAATATGGCCTATGTGCCCTGATACACAACAGTCACCAAAAAGCTTCATCTTAGACAGAATAAATGTTAGCATGTGAGCTCACCTTCCTGCACAGTGTCCAGTTCAGAACCTGGCTTCACTAGCACAACCGCATATCCCTCATTGTTATGGATGACGTTATTTTCAAGGATAATTTTGGGAAGATCATGCACCTCATCAATAAAGTCCTGAAAAAAAAAAAAAAAGAACACAAAGTTTTTGATGAATGTAATACACAATTTAACCCAGTTCCCTCCATTCTGGCAGCAAGACCAGGTATTACACAAGTCACCCACTAGAAATTTTCCCTACGAATGAAAGCTTAATATGGGGAGGAAAGAGGGGAATGAGCTAAAAGAAAGCAGCTACACTGGAAAAGAGGGATGTTTTTTACAGCTCTTTTAACCCCTCATTGGCAGGTTTCAGCATTTTTGACCCGGTCCCCATTTTTCAAATGTGTCGCTTTATGTGGGATTATCATTTAAACTCTAACTTATCCCAAAGATAGTGAGAAGGTTTTTCATAACACATTGCACTTTATGTTAGTGGAAACATTTAATTATTGAAAACTACCAAAAATGTGTGAAAGTTTGAAAAAAATTAATAGTTTTTGGCTTGTATGACAAAGTCATACTAATCTATCCAAGGGGGCAGCATCGCAGGAAAAAAAAATTTCATTAAAAATGCACACTCCTGGGACAGGACTACAAGTCCCAAATGATCCAAAGAACAGAAAAAAAAAGGCTTAAAAAATGGCTCCATTGAGGAGCTGAAACGTTGCATGAACGGACATGGGTGAATAACAGATCACTTTGGAACGGGGTACTGCTTTGATTCACTTCTGATCTTTAGATATTAGTCAAACCCCACAATTATTAGTTACCATAGCTTTACTTCATGTTCGCATGATTTGTGATATGTTGTTTAAGACTTTAGACGATTCATAAATTAAATACTAATTTCTCAGTTAAAAAAAAATGCTTTTAAAGGTCAATTCACTTTTGATGTGGCTGTGAGGGACCTGTGTGTTCGAAAACTCCATAAGGCAACCTATTTTTAAAAACTACATTCCCTCTCACGCACAAAACTCAAACAGCATTTAGGAAGTCTGTTAACACTTTAAAATACCAAACTTCACACAAGGTGAAATTTTTTAAACTTCATTTTCTTTTTTTTGGCAGACACATTCTAGATACCTTAATAGTTGAGGTAATTCTGAAATTGGTGATGCTAATGCATACTTTAGGGGTTTTTTACCCCTCTCAAAACAAAACATTTAAAAAAAATGCTTTTGTGTTTTCTGTGACATCACAAAGGGTCCGATCAAGGACAGAGAGAGCGCTTTTCCTCTGTTAAACCACATAAATGCTGCAGTTGCTATTGACCGCAGCATCTAAGGAGGAAAAAAGTAATACGTTATTTCCAATCCCAGCCATAAGTAACAGCAAGGCCCTTGCAGGGAACGTACAGGCACAGTTACTGTGCCTACCTTTTGTACATTAGACTGTATGCAGAAACAAGAATAAAGTGGACTGACGAACATTACCTTGATAAGAATCCCATCTCTGCAGTGGTGAATACCATTGTCAATTAGGCTGCAGTTACTTCCAGGGTAGATCTCCACACCAGCACCCTGTATCAAATAGGAACATGGTCAAATGGTTAAAAGGCAAACAGACATTTACCATATCATATTGCTAAATGTCCAAGAGTCATGATTTTCTGCTACACTCGTGTAGTAATACAAAACCTTACAGTATACGGCCATTATAGACATCCTTCTTTTACCTTTGCTCCATACAAGTCACAATACTTCATCAATAATTCAGCAGACTTCTTGACGGTTATTCCAGTTGTGTCACATTGTAACACACAGTTCTCCAGCTCAGTCTGACCACAAAGGATACCTACATGATACATAGGAAGAAAATCAGTACTAGAAGAGATATTAGGCTAAGGGCAACAAGCAAAAAAATAAAGTTTAAGGTGTTTCAATCTCACCCAGATACCATATCAATTGGATATGCTATTGATGTGCAAGAGACTGTTCTTGGACCCACACCTGTCACATTTGTGCACTACTCTCCATTCTGTTCTATGGGAGCTCTAAGTACAGTCAAACACCGCTCAGCTGTACTCAGAACTCCCACAGAAAAGAATTGAATAACACACAAAATGTGACCTACTACCCGTTCTGCACAGAGGTGGAACACCCTTTTAAAGCTGGAATCTCCCAGAGTGTATTTGTTAACAATTTGAACAGACGGATTTTCTGCTAAATTTGTGACAACAAGCAGGGCTGCAGTGTAAAGCATGAGGAAGGAACAGAGAAGCAGTCTGATCCTCTGACGAGACAAACAGAGGATTCCAGACTTAAAGGGGATGTCTCATGTCGAGAGTTAAGCCTACCTTTGTCCTGTTTTCATTCTCTGATTTTTGAAAATGAGGCGGGCTTGCATTTTCTTTCTAACCTCTCCCCCTCCCTTCCCCTAGGTTGACGTCATCACTGTGTCCTGCTCGCTCCCGCTGCTTGCAGTAATTCTTCTGCATAAGCAACGGGAGGCAGAGCTTCCATGATCAGATAAACAATAGACAATAAATAGTTAGAAGTTTTGTCCTGTTTCCTGAAGTTACCTCTAACTTCCTGCCTGCATTCCTCCCCAGGGGATTTATTTGCATCCACGGGAGTGGATGAAACAGTTGCGTCCGGCACTTATCTTCTGGGTCAAAAAACACATCGTTCTACTGTGGAGTAGAGCTATGTGTAACATTTCAACAACACCTGCCTGTTACTCTCCCCACATGTGTAAGGCAGTAATAAATCATTAGCAGAGACATTAGCAGCCCAGTGCTTCAGCAGTTAACTCGGGAGGGGAGTGACAGGCAGCCAGCTGAAATGCCGTAACTCACTGCTCTGTGCTGAGAGCGGGAAGACAGGACGGGAGAAGAGAGGGAGTGCGCCTGCGCTCCCGCTCCGACCTGTATGAAAAAAACCAGGAGACGGCAGCCTATAAGAACAAGCAGGTCGGTGACCATAGGGACCTGAGCAGGCTCAGGTGCCCCTACAAGAAGAGATATCTGGAAAACAGTGGACAATGGTAATTGATCTACATTGGGAAAATTGATTGTTTTTTAAAGATCTTAAGCTGAAACCAATCTTTGTAGTGAGACAACCCCTTTAATACTCCACAAACCAATTCAGTTGATTCACAGTCACCAATTATCGATGTATCTTTTTAATACCAAAATTTGACTGCTGTATTTTAAGTGATCATAGACAAAAATGTGAACTGATTAATGTATAAGGTTGTATGAACTTACTAACTATGCCTTCCACTGCATTGTGCTGGATAAGCTTCATGTTGGACATTTTCACATGATGTGCTGAACATTCCACAAACTTGTCTCCTTTTCCTTTCTTTTCTATGATGATGTCATCTGGCATGCCATAGCCTGAAGGAAAGAAAAAAGTAAAAACATATACACACACACATTAATATACACATACAAATAACCTGAACAACCATAGATTATATATAAATACACACACACACTTCTGTGTGCATCCGAATACCAGTGGGTTCCAAAAACATAGATTTTAGGAATAGAGCAAAAATCCCACAGGTCTGGCTAAACACAACGGGAGCTATGACATCTTCAGTCAGATGAAAGCTTCTAGTGAATCATCATAGCTATGGCCCCTTTATCTAGACATCTGCCATATCTCAGAGGTAACAGAACATGATGGAAGTGCACATAGTAGTAAATGCAAGATGCAGCCTATAAACAAGCATGCTGATAAGTGAGGCAAGTGCCAACTTCTCTTAAGGCTATGTTCACACGGGGTAATTTCGGCACCCATTTCGCGTCGTATTTGCGCTCTAATACGAGCGAGATGCGCACCGAAATTACGGTAATACACAGTTCTCAGAGAACCATGGATTATGCCTCCTCTCCCCGCTTGTATGCCCGGGAAGGTAAGTAACATGTCACTTATTCGTCGTGATCGTATTGTACGCCCGGGAAGATAAGTGACATGTCACTTATGCGTCGCGGGAGTACGCGCCGATCAGCACGACTCCCAAACAACCGGCGTATTTGAGGGGCGTACTGTACTAAAAAGTTTATGTGATGTGTGGTTACAGCACTCTAGGAGGACACACTGATCCCTCTTACTTTTCAGCCCAATGCTTAGAAGTAAAATAAAAGTTGATGCCATCATAATTTATTACCTTCTATGTGTATAGAGTCCGCTATGCAGATATGACTATATACAAAGTAATGCCCAGGGCAGACCAAGATCAAATCTCCATTGAAGCATGCGTTCACAGCCTCCAGAATATCCTTATGAAACTGAGGAAAGAACAAGAAAAATATCAATATTCACATATCTGTACTGTGCCAATGACCAACACTATACCAGCTGATTATTTTATTTGAATGTGCATTGGCTCTTCTCATATATTAGTAATACCTTAAAGTGTTTGTCCACAACAAATGTATATCTATCTATATACCCTAATTGATATAATATAAAAATATATGTAGGGGTCTGGCATTTGCGCAGCCACTCCGAGTTAGAAGAGCTGGGTGGTGGCAAACAGTCCAGCAGGGAATACAGACTCAAGGCTTGATGATCATAGGAGCACTATGCCCACTTTTGTTCTGATGATCAGCGGCACACTGACCCCTAAAAATCTAACACCGATGATTTATCCTATGGATTGGCCATAAATCCCTTGAAGCCCTTTGAAAGTCTTAACCATCCAAGACAGACAACAGCAATTTGTAGAGATGTATTTCTCCATCCTGATCTGCAGAGGGCAGTCACACACCAAATATACAAGAAACCATTTCGTTAACTGCACTTAATTGTTAAAGACTAGAAAGTCACTTTAACAGTTCTCATGCTGTTAGATTAGTCACTTACTAATGTACTGTCTGAAGCAGATGCTTCTGTGTAAACACTAGGAGACTGGTCATGTCAGACTTACAGTTCTCTCTCCTACAACAGCACCTCATGAACATGTAGTCGCGTCATGCCTCATCTCTGCCACTCTGACTCGTTATCCTGCTCCCTCCCTATTGACAACATGTTTTATATGCTGGGCAACTGATGACCAGTGAATAGTTGAACAGCAAGTGAAGCAGGTGACACAAACCGATTAACCCCTTAAGTCCCAGGCCTGAAAAGTAGTTATGACCAGAACATTTTTTTTAGTTTTTGCCTTCTTGTGTTTCAACAGTTGTAACTTTTATTTTTTCAGTGACGCAGTTGTTTGAGGCCTCGTTTTATTTGAGACAAGTTGTACTTTATGGGGGAATAGTTTAAGTTCACTTATAAATAATTGCAGAATTTTTTTATTATTTTTTGTTTTTTTACACCGTTCACATTTCACACTTAAACTTGTTAGATTAATTCTACAGGTTATTACGGTCATGTGGATACCTAATATGTGTAGTTTTTTTTTGTGTGTAATTTATGCACAATTATTTTTTATTAAATATTTTTATATTTATTTTTTTCATTCATTTTTTAATCCCATGAAGGGAGAACTGTGTTACACTTTTTTACACTTAGTAATGTATTCACATATTCATATATGCTAGTACATTATAATCTGTGTCAGTCTGACAAAGGCAGTGATCAGGACAGCACACAGTGTGTCCTGGTCACTGGCTTGTTACACAGACAGCTCTGGGGCCTATCTAGGTCCCCAGGGCTGACTGTGCAGCCGTTCCCCAGACTGTCAGGTCACCGGGTGTTCCGATCACCCGACAGAGCAGGGGAACCCTTTGATTGCGCTGCGGTAATGCACTGCCGCAATCAAAGGGTTAAAGCACCGGGTTGCGGAGGTTCCCCCACTCCCCGGTGCTCACAGAGGATGCTCTGGGATCGGGGCTCTGTAGTACAGCCCCGATCCCAGCACAGCTGCGGCGCCGGGCGCTGCAAACCCTGCCAACAGACGTCGCTGTAGACAAACGACCCGCACCAGCCGACGTCAAAAGTTGCCGGGCGGTTATTAAGGGGTTAGCATTGGCCAAGCATGCGGATTTCAGCCGACCTCCTAACATGCATGAGAGCCTCAAGAGTCTCCCAAAGGCAGACATTGGGAAACAAAGGTCAAACATGTTTGGTTTCTACAAGTCCGCACTTTCTCAGCAAAGATAAGCCAAGGCCAAGCATCCAGAAGGGACTTGCTCTCCATTCAGAGCATATGGAAGCTCAGCCAAGCCAATTATGCATGTGGGCCATCAGGAGAGACAGCCATCCCATGACTACCTGACATGTATGGGCTCTCGTCTTTCATGCTTGTAATCTCACCCACATCAAGCCCTGGCAGCATCAAAACAAAGGTGCAATACCGATATGGTAAGATAACATGAAAAATAATTGATTCTGACTTAATGTGGCTTTACTTGGATATTTATACATATTTAATATTTGCAGTAATTTTTTTTATTATAAGCTCGGGAACCACTTAAATGATATCTAACTGAATTACCTTACTTTGGTTACAGGATTCTGGCTCCAGAAGCTCTCTGGACAAACACATCAATGTTTCAATGGACATACTTGTAGATACAACGTGTATAACTCTTCCTCCCTCAGGTCGGGGACCTTTCTTTTTCAAGCTACAGGATCCTGGAATTTTCTGATAACAGAAGAGATACCTGGATATTTAATATAGATACCATGAGTGTGTGCAGTCCTTCTGCAAGAGTGCTTAGTCACCAGTATGACTCTGAATAACCATTGTAATTTAAATACCTTAGGAGGGGGTTTTCAATAAGTTTAAGTTTCCTTTTCAAATTCTCCATCTCACCATCCATTTTCATGCCCTCTACCATGGAGACGTTGTCTAGCTCACAACCAGAGTCCGAGTCCCTGTGGGATAATGTATTCCGGAGGTTGTTAAACTGCGAGTAAACTCGTTCACAGCGCATCAGAATGTTGTGATATTCCAACACCAGCTCCGATGGGATCCGTTCTTCCAGGATATCATAATGTCTGAATGAAAAAAAGATGGAAATTAAGCAGCCAAACACACTGATAACCCCCTCCAACCCTGTACCTAAATTAATGATTCTTACAGACGCAACCGCGGCTCAGCACATCTCGTAAAATAATCAAAATGATCTTCCTCCTCTTCATCCCAAGAACGCCAGATGTTCTGATAGAAAAACCTGCAATGGAGAAGGCAAATTTACAGTTTGCAAGCAAGATGGACATAAACATGCAGTCATTTCTTTACCTAGGCTGCTCTTTTGATCAATTCCCTGGACAGCCAGTGTACTAATATTCTATTTCCTAAAGCAATTCCAAAAAAGGAGCAATGTAGCTATAAAAACAAATTTAAACTTCCCCTGTGATGCAAAAAGGTGTATGCCTTGTGGAAAATGTCAACCTCCACATAGTTTGGGTACAAGGGTTATATACAGGGCTGTGGAGTCAGCAAGCCAAAGCCCGGACTCCGACTCCCTCATACATGGCGCATGTTTAAGTGATAACTACTGTAGTAAAATGGTAACATCAGGCTGTTATCACCTTATGATACAATAATCAAGCTATTTAGGTAGAACAGACACTGACAAGCAAAAGGGTAACAATGTTCTGATCTTTTGAACACTTGTGGGTAGAGTTGAGGAAAAAGCTGTATTTGTATCCAAGTCCAGTATGAACCAACATTGGGAACGTGTAGAAGAGACCGGGGAGCAGATTGTGGGGAAGACCTGCTTGAGTCTGATTCTGAGCCCAGAAGGATTCAGGCAGTAATGAAAACCAAAAGGTTTTATTTTCCAAATACTAACAAAATAATAAAAATTAACATATTGATTTTTAGGAGCAAAACAGTAAATGCAGTTACAGGAAAAAATCTGCAGAACTGAGCAGATGCTAAATACTTGCAAGTCACATTTATGTATAAGATCGGTAAGATGACTATATAAAATTACAGTAGCCTCATGTACAAAGCTGTAGTGGATGGTGAGATATGGAGCCTGAAAGTCACAAGTTCAAAACATTTTTACAATTTTTTCTTGTCAGTGTAAAATATATCTATTGATTATGACTTTAGACCACAAAAAAATTGTAAATATGCAAAACACTGCAGGAACATTTGTGGCGTCTCTGAATTTGTTCCGAGAAATACTATTGCCTCCATCAGATCCTGCATACATGATCTCACGTCTGATCTCATTATTTCCAGGCTAGAGAACGGCCTCTCTACACTAACTTGGGTTGGGGGCAAAGCGGTGACCACAGGGGCAACATCTCTAACAATGTCAGGGTATAAAGGAATTGCCTCAGCCACGGTCAGTTTTAATGAATGGTTGAATTCTTCTACTACTTTGAAAGCAGGTGAAAAATTTTGCTGAAATCTGTTTGCCATGGGAGTGGAATCTTTTCCCCTGTGGCAGCACTTTGCCTGCTCCATGTCATCACATACACTCCTCATGTGATGAGGCTGAAGATATGGGAGCAGTCGCACTGGCCGGACCCAATTCCTCTTGCTCTTTGCACTGCATCGAACTAACTGGACCAACTTATATATTTTGGAGTCGGTCCATTTTATGACGACTCCTGCAAAATAGGCACTGACTGACTCCACAGCACTGGTCATATATACAGTAGATACTGTATGCGACTCTCTTATACACTACCTGACATGTTCTATAGACATCGCAGTTTGATCATACACTCCTGAATCATCGAATACCACATGGAGCTCCTGGAGAGGGATCTTCTGTTCCTTAGCTTCCAAAAGGTCACGGATGCTCTGCTCATTAACACATTCCACGCGACAATCACATATGAACGGCTCACATGGAAGTACCACTGCCTTGAGGCTGGAAAAGGATACATCTGTCACCTGCCAAGGGCATGAATAAAAAAAAAAAATATTAAAAAGAAAACTTAAAATTTAGTGGGGGAAAAAAAAAAAAAATCAGTAAATACTTAAATCAGAAAAATAACAATCTATTCAAGTTTGTGTTTCAATTCATTATTTCCACATATTATGATCTTCTGTTCCTGATCTTCAGGATAGTGGCAGAAAGGATGAATGAGGCAGGCACAGGAGCTCCAAGTAGTCCCTAGTTGTACAGAAGTTAAACGAAAATTCCTTTGATCAGTTACTGACCAGATCATTTACACCCTTGCTGACCAGGCTCTCTCTAATTTTCTTTATTATACTTGGGTTTGAATGCTATAACGCTTTATCGCACTGTCATTCAACTTTTCTCCCCTTTTTTTCCCCCCCATCAAATGCAAGTTTTTTTCTTATTTTCTTTACGTTTGACAATTATGTCACTTTTCCATCATGGAAAAATTTAGGGTTGCCAAGGGCAGGCTTAAAGTTGGGCCATCAAAGATTTTTTTTTTTTAAATTACTTTATATGTTGTGCACCTTATCAAGTCAGAAAGATGTCTGGGGGGCATTTTAAGATAACTTTTTTTCCCCCTTATATCCCTGTAACTAGGGCTAATATATGAGCCCCAGTTACAGGGAAAATACAACCCCTTTTTATGACCTGAGGGCTCGTGCCCAGCGCATCCACATACCGGGTCCCAACAGTCACGTGCCCGTGCTGTTTATACAATTGGGAAGACAGAGACGGTAATAAACTGTCTCTGCCTTCTCAGCGGAGAGCCTGGCTTCCGCCAATTGCCGGTTCTCCACTCTAACAGCTCATGGAGCTTTAAAATGGGGCCAAAGGGCTAAAACAATTTTAAAAAAAAAAAAAAATAGGAGACCGTAATTGCACATACCTCTACAAGGACTTCAAAGACATTGGTGCGCCATAAAGCCTTCCAGCCAGAGGGTTCCAGGGCCCGTTCCAGATACTCAGCTATAAATTCCATCACTTCAGAGGGTTTACAGTCACCTATTAAGAAATCATAGAGATATAGGTTTACATCACTAACTCCCTTAAAAATAGGTTTTAAAGGTCCACTAAACATTATAAAGCCTTTGTGTTCCTTAAATTGCATATAATGTAGTTCTTGGTTATCTCTGTGACACCCCTGATACCTGCACTTATCTTGAGAACAGGCCCCTGAGAATGTGTCTGTTGAGGATGGGGAAGTTAATGGAACTAATTGCTTATCTCACCCGATGTATTGTACTAGCAGGGAGTGATAATATGGTCTTAAGCGAAATACGCCGCGAAATGCGCTAAAATTCCCTCAAGTGAACAATGCCCTTATTGTAGCCAAGTCTATTCCCAGCTCTGGAGACAATACGAAGGAGTCAGAATTTTCCTGCCCTAACAGCTTTAACTAGCTATTATTAGCTGCTCTAGAGATCCATAAAGTTTGGTCTAACGGCAACGTATTGCGGTTCTTGAGCAGTGGATGACTTTACCACCATTCCCAACCATGCACAAGTTTCTTACATAAAAATTCCTTTTTAGGCTCAAACCTCTTCCATAGAAAGAAGAAGGGTTGCTGGGTGATAATGGGTCCGGGAATGATTTTTTTTTTTACTTAAAACATCGGCTTTGGGATACCTGCCAAGTTTTTTATGGCCCATACCCTTTAGTCACTGTCCACATCTTCCTGAAACAAGACTGAAGAAAAACAGGAAACATGAGAATTGTAGGTAGTCTCTAAAGGAATTCGTTAAAGGTTGCCCTTTGAGGGAAGTTCAGCATTATAGAATACTATAATTAAAGAACAATGCATCATTTCCTAGCAATTCTATAGTGGTCACTCCAATGGTCACATCTACCCATCAGCTCCATGGGGCTAAGCTACTGTGTGATTGACAGCTGTGCCCTAAACAAGCATGCTGTGGTCGGGAGAACACTGAACAGATCCCTAAGTCGCAGGTGGTTTCCAGAACATGACGCTTCAAGTGCTGAGCAGTTCTGTGAGAGAACCCTGAAGGGACAGAGAGATGAATGTGTTTTTTGAAAATTCCTGTCATTAATTGCTATGAGCACTGCTGCATGGAATGACATGAATCAGTGTTAGTGACCAAACTAGCATACAAAGACCAAATACCACCATATGGGTAGTGACCAAAACCCAGCATACAGAGGGCAATATTACCACCATGGTGATAATGTTCATTCCTTGTGTATTGTGTGCGGTATTATGGGCCTTCATATACCATTGGCCAAAAACGGTATAACGACGTTATTTCTGTGTACAGTGATACTGGCTTCATATACTTGTTTGCTACATAACAGTATGATATTAACATAACCCTGAATTGCAGACTTCTAGTCAATGGGTGCCAGACACCAGCGGAAATTCTGCCAATCCACCATACTAGCAGTCGGCACACCAACCGATGATGCAGTGAAAACACTCTAACATTAATTTGAGTGGTTTCATTTGCACCACATATAAAATATACAGTATGTACCGTGTACAGCAGATGTGGCAACGTTTCAGGCTTAGAGCCCTTCTTCAGGCTTCGTCACCGAGTATATGTGCTGCTTTAAATGCCACCACCACACTTGTAGCAGGATGCTTGACATGCACATAGCGAAACAAGCTCTCTGTAACTGCTGTTGTGGTAACGTCATTATATGTCATATTCAGTGAAGAAGCCCCAAACGTTGCTACATCTGCTATACACGGTAAATACTGAACATACTGTTTATATGGTGCCAATGAAACCACATGGATTGATGTAATAAAGAGAACTTTTCCCACATCTCGGGTGGGCCAACTACCACTTCTTTTGGAGTACTAGTGTGGTGAAAGCATTAGCTCCTTGTATAGCAGCATTACTGGCCTTCATGTACTGGTGTCGTCAGTAACACTATATAGTGATGAGATTCGCTCCTTGTATATCGGTATTATTGGTCTTCATATACTGGTTTGGTCGGTAACTCTATAATGATGAGGTTTGCTCCTTGTCTATCGGTATTACTGGCCTTCATGTACTGGTTTGGTCGGTAACTCCATAGTGATGAGGTTCGCTCCTTGTGTAGCGGGATTACTGGCCTTCATGTACTGGTTTGGTCGGTAACTCTATAGTGATCAGGTTCGCTCCTTGTGTATCGGTATTAGTGGCCTTCATGTACTGGTTTGGTCGGTTACTCCATAGTGAGGAGGTTAGAGCCTTGTATCGCGGTATTATTGGCCTTCATGTACTGGTTTGGTCAATAACTCTATAGTGATCAGGTTCGCTCCTTGTATATCGGTATTATTGGCCTTCATGTACTGGTTTGGTCGGTAACTCCATAGTGATGAAGTTTGCTCCTTGTATAGTGGTATTACTGGCCTTCATGTACTGGTTTGGTCGGTAACAACATAGTGATGAGGTTCGCTCCTTGTGTAGTGGTATTATTGGCCTTCATGTACTAGTTTGGTCAGTAACTCTATAGTGATCAGGTTCGCTCCTTGTGTAGCGGTATTATTGGCCTTCATGTACTGGTTTGGTCGGTAACAACATAATGAGGTTCGCTCCATGTATAGCAGGATTACTGGTCTTCATGTACTGGTCTTCATGTACTGGTTTGGTCAGTAACACTATAGTGATGAGAGTCGCTCCTTGTTTTGCAGTAATATTTGGTAACCGTATGACTCGTTATAAAATATAGAAACTGTTTTCTTATTGATGTTGTTTTTGATATACATCTCTGTGTATAAAGTATTTTATTCGGGTAAGGGCCATATTTATTGGTGCTGGACTATGTTGGGCACGATTGGGTCAGCTGGTTAGACGCGTAGCTAAACATGAATTTAAAAAGAAATGATAAAACTTCCCAGTGCAGCCTAACATGCCCTCTCCCCATTCACTAAAAGTTGGGGGTAAGCCACCTACACAGATAATAGTGCAGCCACCCCCAGACATATACACAAGCAGGTAATGGGTAATAGGAGGACCGAGATCAAGCACACAGGCAACAGCTCATCACTACACAAGTAAAAGGAGTTCTCTACTTTTTATATTGTTCAGGTCTCAAAATCCCCCCTAGTTCAAGACTTCTGCTTGCTATCAGGGAATGGAAGCACAGATCACAGGCTTACAACCCGTATGGGCAGAATCTGATCATAACTCAGCCTAAGAATCAATGACAAGAGGCTGCTGGGACTTGTAGTTCCTAGAGAAGACCACAGCTGTAGATAGCGCATGCACTAGGAAGCCACCAGGACATCATGGGCTTGGCAGGCAGTGCTATAACAGAAGCCTCCAGTAGGCATGGCTGGCACTCGTAGGCAGCCTCTCTTATGCGGGCAACAGCAAGCCTGAGCAGTACTGCCTGACCCGCCAGGCTAGGACAAGCGGCTCCTTACCCTGCTTCACGTCCGTTATGCTCCCCAGCTCCCGGGAGCCGCCGATCTCCTCGTCCCCTTCCTCCCTCTCCGTTAGATCCTGCAACATCCTGCCCGACATGACAACGGTACCACCCGCCCAACCTAACCGCGCCACCGTTCAAATCCGCCGGCCACACCCTCCTTGACGTCACGGCCAGGCTGCGCGATCATTTGCTGCTGCGTATTCATCCATAGAGATGGACTTTCATCGAGAGGGATCGCCACCGCTCTACTAACAGATAGGATGTTTGCACTACACAGCGCTAACTAGCGGCAGGAGGTCGTTACTGCACTACAAACTGACATTGAGAAGTGGATACAACTATCATCTAGTGTCATCCTGAAAATCTGCGGGGGTATTACTATGGCGCTTTATTGCAGTACAGTGCCGGCCATAGGTAGGACGTGCTACCTAGTTGTCTCATATTTTGATCACTCTTGTTTATGTTTTATATCAGGGCAGTTCCTAGGCTAAATTTCACTTAGGGCGAGATCCAGTTGATGCTCCTGTAGCCAGTGATGCCCCCCCTGTAGCCAGTGATGCCCCCTTGTAGCCAGTGATGCCCCCCTGTAGCCAGTGATGCCCCCCTGTAGCCAGTGATGCCCCCTGTAGCCAGTGATGCCCCCCTGTAGCCAATGATGCCCCCTTTGTAGCCAATGATGCCCCTGTAGCCAGTGATGCCCCCCTTGTAGCCAGTGATGCCCCCCTGTAGCCAGTGATGCCCCCCTGTAGCCAGTGATGCCCCTGTAGCCAGTGATGCCCCCCTGTAGCCATTATGCCCCCTTGTAGCCAGTGATGCCCCCCTGTAGCCAAATTTTAGCCACCCATGTAGCCAGTGATGCCCCCCTGTAGCCAATGATGCTCCTGCAGCCAGTGATGCCCCCTGTAGCCAGTGATTGCCCCTTGTAGCCAGTTGTTGCCCCCCTTGTAGCCTAGTGATTGCCCCTTGTAAGCCTAATGATGCCTCTGTAGCCAGTGATGCCCCCCATTGTAGCCAATGATGTCTCTGTAGCCAGTGATGCCTCTGTAGCCAGTGTCCCCCTGTAGCCAGTGATGCCTCTGTAGCCAGTGATGCCCCCTGTAGCCAGTGTGCCCCCTGTAGCCAGTGATGCCCCCCTGTAGCCAGTGGTGCCCCCTGTAGCCAGTGGTGCCCCCTGTAGCCAGTAGATGCCCCCTGTAGCCAGTAGAGCCACTGTAGCCATTGATGCCCCTGTAGCCAGTAGATGCCCCCTGTAGCCAGTGATGCCCTGTAGCCATTGATGCCCCTGTAGCCAGTGATGCCCCCTGTAGCCAGTAGATGCCCCCTGTAGCCAGTAGATGCATCATGTAGCCAGTGATGCCCCTGTAGCCAGTAGATGCCCCCCCTGTAGCCAGTGATGTCCCCCCATGTAGCCAGTGATGCCCCCTGTAGCCAGTGATGCTCTGTAGCCAGTGATGCCCCTGTAGCCAGTGTCCCCCTGTACCCAGTGATGCCCCTGTAACCAGTGATGCCCCTTGTAGCCAGTGATGCCCCTGTAGCCAGGTATGTCCCCTGTAGCCAGTGATGTCCCTTAAAGTAGATCCCCCCTGTAGCCAGTAGATGCCCCTGTAGCCAGTGATGCCCCTATGTAGCCAGTAGATGCCCCCTGTAGCCAGTTGATGCCACTGTAGCCAGTGATGCCCCCTGTAGCGTGCCCCGTAGCCATGATGCCCCTGTAGCCAGTGATGCCACATGTAGCCAGTGATGTCCCCTTTGTAGCCAGTGATGACCCCTGTAGCCAGTGATGTCCCCTGTAGCCAGTGATGTCCCCCTGTAGCCAGTGATGCCCCCCTGTAACCAGTAGATGCCCCCCTTGTAGCCAGTGATGCCCCTGTAGCCAGTGTCCCCCTGTAGCCAGTGATGCCCCTGTAGCCAGTGATGCCCCTGTAGCCAGTGATGTCCCCCTGTAGCCAGTGTCCCCCTGTAGCCAGTGATGCCCCCTGTAACCAGTAGATGCCCCCCTTTGTAGCCAGTGATGTCCCCCTGTAACCAGTAGATGCCCCCTTGTAGCCAGTGATGCCCCCCTGTAGCCAGGGATGCCCCCCTGTAGCCAGTGATGCCCCTGTAGCCAGTGATGTCCCCCTGTAGCCAGTGATGTCCCCCTGTAGCCAGTGATGCCCCCTGTAGCCAGTGATGTCCCCCTGTAGCCAGTGATGTCCCCCTGTAGCCAGTGATGTCCCCTGTAGCCAGTGATGCCCCCCTGTAGCCAGTGATGTCCCCCTGTAGCCAGTGATGTCCCCCTGTAGCCAGTGATGACCCCCCGTGTAGCCAGTGATGTCCCACTGTAGCCACTGATGCCCCCTGTAGCCAGTAGATGCCCCCTGTAACTAATTATAAAATAAACAAAAGTGTACTCACCTTGGTCCTCGTGTCCCGGCCCGGAGCTGCTGAGCGGTGTAAGCAGTGTGACGTCATCATGCTGCTTACATTGCACGCAGCTCCCAGGGATCTCCTTGGCGGCAGAGCTGCCAGCCGAGGAGATCGAGCGTTGCAGGGGGCGAGGTGAAAGCTGTGCGCCCCCTGTGACACTGATACCAGGGGAGGAGTCAGGACGGTAACGATCCGCCCCGCCTCCTCCCTGTACCGGCAGCTGCTGACTCTGTGTGACTGTTATAAAACGGCCGCGCAGAGTCAGGGGCGATCCTCCGGGCGGGTGAGGCAGGTGGTGCCCCCCTCGGGTGAGCGGAGCCTCGGCGCTCTGGGCTATCGCCCGCCTCGCTCACCCCTAGGAACGGCCCTGTTTTATATACATGTGTGTGACAATTAGTGCATCTCAAAAAATTAGAATATCACTAAAAAGATAATTGATATCAATAATTTAAGTCAAATAGAGAAACCCATATATTGTATAGACTCATTACAGTATGAATTACAAGGTTTAATATAATACACTTGTGAGCCCTTTAACAAATAAAAAAGCGTCCTGGAGAACCCCTTTAATTTTCAATGATATTGTAATTTTTCGAGATGCACCAGTACATGTGACTTTTCCACCGCTCCATCCAAAGTCTGTGTTCACATATTAGGGTAGATTTACGAATACTAACAGTAGGGGTGTGTTCACACGGCTGATTCTGAGTGTTCATAGTGTTTCTTCGACTAAAACAGCGTCAAAACGCCTTTGAAACGCCCCAAGTTCATTTTCATTGATTCCTATGTAAAACAGTGTTGTAGTTCACACATGACAAGGTTATTACACGCTTCTCTGGATGCTGTTTTGGGCGCTGAAAAAGAAGCGTCATGTCAATTCTTGAAGCTTTTTCAACATTGAAAATCCAAATAGGAATCAATGGAAGCTTCAAAACCTCGGTATGGGTTTTGTCTATTAATTTGTGGTGTTTCAGAAAGAAAACAGTGTCGGAAAGCTACAAGGAAAAAACCTGATCAAGTTCTGGTCAAACCCCAGTCTGGGCGACATGTATGAACGGGGCTGCGCCAGAAGTCTGGCGTCTTTTCAGCTCGATATCAGGCGCAGCCCCGTTCACTTCGCTCAAATCGCTCTCGTATGTCATTTTCAGAGACTCCGGCGTTACTTTGTATTGAGGATGATTTCTGGGGGCGTGCGTGAGGCAGGGCGCACTAGAACCGTACAAAGCTACACATTCAGTGCGGCAAATCCAGGCACATTACAGTTAGAACGGGTAAACCACTTTCAAAGTGGCGTACCTGAGCCAGAAATGTTGTTTATGTGCTAGAATGTGCCTGATTTATGACCCGCTGTAGATCTGGTTCATAAATCAGGCGCATTCTAGACCAATATCATGCGTCCAAACCTGTACTCAAAGTGTGCTGCGTGTTTGGATACATTTTCTGTGCAGCAGAAACACATCCTATAGTTTTAAACAGGGCCGCCAACAGAAATTTCAGGGCCCCATACAGTTGAAGCATCTGGGCGCCCCCCCCCCCTCCTCCATCAAACCCCACCCCCAGCAACCCGAGCTCCCCACCCAAGCATGCCCACTGCCCCGCCCCCAGAAAAAAATGCAATTGTGCCATTGTTTTTGGATTTAGTTCTTGTTGGATTTTACAATGTACATTTTATCTGTATTGTGTATGTCAGTAAAAAAGGCCAGCAAATACGGCCACATGATCACCACTATCATGTTACTGATCAAAACAGTATACCAAGACCAATATTGCCAAACAGCAATATACATAAACCATATAATACCGCCACATTACCACATATCTCCACCATAAAGATGCTGAATAATACCACCATACTGTCACTGAATATAGTTAATTACAATAAGACCAATATTACTGCCATACAGTGACCATATAGTGGTAGGTACAAGTGTACACAGTGCAGTTACATTTAGTGACTCACAGTTGACGTCTTGTCTGAGTCTTTCATGTTCCCTTTTCTTCTGCGTCCGCTCCAGACTGCAGTGACGAATTCTCTCGGCCACGACCCATCCCTGCAGAATTCACGACACAAATACCTGAGACTCCTCACTTTTTTATACCATCTTCCTACCTGTGCCTTCCCCCCTATGTACAAACTCCTCATCCATAGTGTCCCAAATGGTAATAATTCCCCCCTTGGTGCCCTGGTAGTTAAGTATAAAGCCCCGCCCCATAGGTAGGTAGCCAGGTAGTGGGCTGGAAGGTAGGTGGGTAGTAGGTAGTCGGGTGGCCAGGGAGGTAGGTGGGTAGTAGGTAGTCAGGTTGCCAGGGAGGTAGCCAGGTGGACAGGTATGAATTTAGCCAGGCGGGTAGGTAGGTAGCTGGGCTAGGTAGTTAGGCAGGCGGGTAGCTAGGTAGCCGGGCTACGTAGCAAGGCGGGCGGGTAGCGGTAGCAGGTAGGTAGCCAGGCAGGTGGGTAGCTAGGTAGGTAGCCGGGTAGGTATCCAGGCAGCTAGGTAGCCATGTGGGCAGGTAGCTAGATAGGTAACCAGGCAGGCAGGTAACTAAGTAGATAGCCAGGCGGACGGGTAGTTAGGTAGGTAGACAGGCGGATGGATAATTAGGCAGGTAGCTGGGCTAGGTAACCAGGCAGATGGGCAGTTAGGTAGACAGACAGGCAGTTAGGTAGGTAGCCAGGCGGGCAGTTAGGTACGTGGCCGGACGGGCAGGGCTGTATTTACAGTTTATGCTGCCCTAGGCACTGGAGACTAAATACACCCCACTTTAGCCAATGAACTTAGTCCCAGTTAACCCTAAAGACACTGTTCAAAGCAGCAAAACATGTTGGGGGGCATGTGTAGAAATTTATCAGCGATGTTGTCTATGCAATGCATTACTCGACATAGGTCAACTGCAGTTAACTCCATATTTATACATTTTCTATATTACACTAACTTTATCTTGGAATTAGAGATAATGTTTGGGGTAATAATTAAGGCAGAAATTACAGGCACAGAATCCTATTGTGTTTTTAACTCCTTAACAACGGGTTTATTTCTTGGGCAGATTAGTTTTTTCTTTGCCGCCTTCCAAGAGTCATAACTTTTTTTATTTTTCCTTTTACATGGACATATGAAGGCTGTTTTTTTTTTTTTATTTTTTGTAGGACAAGATGTTCTTTTTAACGCTGCCATTGAAATATATTATTTTTTGTTTTTTATGCTCTTCACTCTTCGGTATAAATGATGTGTTATGATTCTAGCCATACCAAAAATATAGGGTTTTTATTATGTTTTAGTACTTTTAAAAACATGACATTATCTATTTTTTAACTTTACACTGCAGCATCATTTTCTGCAACCAATAACTTTTTTGTACTTCCATCTATGGACCGGAGTGAGGAAGCATTTTTTGCGGACCTCAGTATAGTGTATGCCTCGTTCACACGGCTTATTCTGGGACGGATTGCAGCCGTACTGCGCGCCGTTATTTGCGCTGCAGTACGGCTGAATACGTCCTAGTCATTACGGTAATCCACAGTTCTCATAGAGAACTATGGATTCCGTCTCTCCTCCCCGCTCGGCGAATCCGCCGCGAGGGGAGAAAGTGACATGCATCATATTTATTTACGGCATGTATGCGCCGTGAATAACGTGTGTCTATGGGGCCGGCGGCTTCCGGCCCCCCGCCCCCGCTACACGGCTGCCAGCGTAATTGCGGGGCGAAATCCGTCCCCGCAATTACGTCAGCAATAAGCAGTGTGAACCTTGCCTAATTGGTAGCGTTTTGAGTTAGATGCAACTTTTTAATCACTTTTTATCCCAATTTTTTGGGGACATAAAATTACCAAAATAACACCATTTTGACATTTGGAATGCATCTGGATAAATATTTTATTTTATTATGGACATGGCACTACCAGAAGTGGGTAACTTTATTTTTTTAATTTATAAAATGGTGATACTTTTATAAATTTACTTTAACATAAATATACTTTTTATTTTACACTTATACTTGTAATCCCCTTAGGGTACTTGACAACTAGGGGGTTCAATCACTTGTATAGCATTTTTAAAAATTCAGTACATTTTCAGATGGGTTGTAACATTGTTGTTTCTATTACTTTCTGCCTGATGCAGGAAGTAACAGAAGCACTAAAAATGGCAGCTTTGGAAGCCTTCATTAGGCTTCATGCTGTCATTGGCAAATGCTCGTCACCCCGGAATCTCGTTGTGGGGGGGAGTGAACAGTAAAAAAACGGTGCACGACATCTAAAGGGTTAAAAGCAGGTATTGGAGTCTGCTGTGAGCCCGCCCCCATACTTCCTTACCCACAGTATGATGTATTCATATGTCCAGACTGTTAATAAAACTTAAAGGCCTCTACACAGGTTAGACTTTAATGGCATTTCATAAAGATATACCACCATAGCCTGATAGGTGCAGGTGCCACCTCTGGAACCTGCATCTACCAGGAATGGGTCCCAGAGATTTGTTGGCTCAGAATGGAGAGCTAAATACACCTGTGCATAACTCTCCATTCGTTCTATGGGAGTTACAAGTACATAGAACCCACTACCCACCCATACTCATAAATCCCACAGAACAGAATGGAGAGTCATGCGCAGGTGTGATCAGTTCTCCATTTCTGAGCAGACATTTCTAGTGCCAGTTCCTGCATCTACCAGGCTTTGATGATATATCCTATTGATATGCCATTAAAGTCTAAGGTGTTTTAGGAATTATGGGTAATGTACATACACGGCCCTTTATTAGGTACACCATGCCCAGTAACGGGTTGACCCCCTTTTGCCTTCAGAACTGCCTCAATTCTTCGTGGCATAGATTCAACAAGGTGTTGCAACGATGCTCAATTTGGGACCAAGGGGCCCAAAGAGTGCCAAGAAAATATTCCCCACACATGAACACCCCCCACCACCAAGCCTGAACCGTTGATACAAGGCAGGATGGATCCATGCTTTCATGTTGTTGACGCCAAATTCCCGACCCTTAAAACCCTCCGAATGTCGCAGCAGAAATCGAGACTCATAACCAGCAACGTTTTTTCCAATCTTCTACTGTCCAAATTTTGATGAGCTTGGGGAAATTGGAGCCTCAGTTTCCTGTTTCTTAGCTGAAAGGAGTGGCACCCGGTGTGGTCTTCTGCGCTGTAGCCCATCTGCCTCAAAAGTTCGCCGTACTGTGCGTTCAGAGATGCTCTTCTGCCTACCTGGTTGTAACGGGGGCTATTTGAGTCACTGTTGCCTTTCTATCAGCTCGAACCAGTCTGCCCATTCTCCTTTGACCTCTGGCATCAACAAGGCATTTCCGCCCACAGGACTGCCGCTCACTGGATGTTTTTTCTTTTTCGGACCATTCTCTGTAAACCTAGAGATGGTTTTTGGTGTGAAAATCCCAGGAGATCAGCAGTTTCTGAAATACTCAGACCAGCCCTTCTGGCACCAACAACCATGCCACGTTCAAAGGCACTCAAATCACCTTTCTTCCCCATACTGATGCTCGGTTTGAACTGCAGGAGATTGTCTTGACCATGCCTACATGTCTAAATGCACTGAGTTGCCGCCATGTGATTGGCTGATTAGAAATTAAGTGTTAACGAGCAGTTGGACAGGTGTACCTAATAAAGTGGCCGGTGAGTGTAGTTACCTTAAGGTAATATTTACATTTGACTATAAACATTTACTCACTATATACACATTCATAATGGCTATGTACTGTACATGCATATATACAACTTCACTGCTTATATTGACATATAAATACATAAGGGTAGTTCCACGGTGTGTTGGGTCTGTGTTTAGCAGACGTTTCTTAAAATGCATGTTTGGGTCCGTCTAGACGGACCCAAACATGCATCTAGCAACTAGCAGTGTGATTTTACACTGCTCACAATGTAAAACACGCATCAGCGTTTACATGAGTGATTGCCGATGTGTGTTTACATTGCGTCTTTCGGATCCGTTCCAAGAATTGACATGTCAGTTCTTGGAGCAAAAGACACAATTTTTCGTAAATACGTATATATACAGTAGTGGCCAAAAGTATTGGCACCCCTGCAATTCTGTCAGATAATACTCAGTTTCTTCCTGAAAATGATTGCAATCAAAAATTCTTTGATTTTATTATCTTTTTTTAAAATTTGTCTTCAAAAAAAACCACAAAAAAAATTGTAAAAAACCCAAAATTGGATATAATTCCACAAAAAACATAAAAAAGTGGGGGGAAAAAAAGTATTGGCCTGTTTGAAAAATCATGGAGCTTCTGTATTTGTGAAATTTAAACGCACCTGTAACTTACCTGTGGCACCTAACAGGTCGGCCCAATTTAACTAAATCACACTTGCAGCCAGTTGACATGGTTTTAAAGTTGATAACCTCTGTCCTGTGTCCTTGTGTGGACCACATGGCATGGAAAAAGAAAAAAACCCAAAAAGAACGTCTGAGGATTAGAATCCAATTCTGAGGAAGCAGAGAAATTTCTAAAGGGTACAATCCATCTCCAAAAAGACCTGAATTTCCTGTGTTACCGTGCGCAGTGTCTCAAAAAAGCCCATGGCACTGTGGCAAACCCCCTAATGAAAACCCATGGCTTTTTTGGCAAACCCCCCAGATTGTAAACCCATGGCACTGTGGCTAACCCCCCTAGATGTGAACACAAAAAAAAAATTTGACAAAAAATTACGCAAGATTGTGCGGATGGGGGATAAAGAACCTCGCAAATAAAAACCAAGTTCAACCCCCTGCAGCCCAAAGGGGTACAACAGTTCCCCCGATATCCGTGGTGTCAAAATTGAAAAGGGATTTGTATGGTAGGATACCCGGGAAGACCCCATTCTTACCCCCAGACATAAAAAAGCCCGCGGAGTTTGCCAACTTACCTAAAAGCCTAAAACATTTTGGAAGAATGTTCTCTTCAGATGAACAAAAGAGAATTTTTGTGAAAAGGATAAAAAGAGTTTTCAGGAAAAAAAAAGAGGGGTTCAAAGAAAAAAAAGGGGCCCTAGAGTCAAAAATGCGGGGTTCCCGTGTTTTGGGGGTTTCTTTTCTGCCCCCTGGGATGGACTGCTTTACCGTTGCATGGGATTATGAATCTGAAGCACCAAAAAATTTTGCAGAAAATGTGGGGCCCCCTGTGGAAAGGGTCTCCCCAAGGTCATGGTCTTCCAAGGACAATGACCCAAAACACACTTCAAAAAACCTAGAAAATGGGGGGGGTTTAAGAAAGCACTGGAACTTCTAAAGTTGGGAGAATGAGTCCAGACCGAAACCCATAGAACACCTGTGGGGAAATCTCAAAAAGGCATTTGGAGAAAGGGGCCCCCCACATCTCGGGGCCCGGGGCAGTTTGCCAAAGAAGAATGGTTAAAAATTCCACAGAGCATTGTAAAAACCCTTGAGGTTTCCGGAACGGTTGTTCGAGTTTTTTTGGCTAAAGGTTTTTGCACCAAGTATTAGGGAGGGTCCAAAACTTTTGTGCCATTTTTTGGAGTTTTTGGGAAATGATAATGATTTTATTTTTGATTCTTCTCTTTTTTGTTTTTTTTTTTCAAACAAAAAAAATAAATATTAATACCAAAAAATTTGTGATTGCAATCATTTTCAAGAAGAAACGGTATTATCTGACAGAATTTCAGGGGGGGCCATTCTTTTTTGGGCCCCCATTATGCAACACCATTTGTATAGGTAAATAATAAGTATTTACTCATAAAAGAATTTGAATATATCTAGTGCAGTTACAAAAGTTGCCACTTCTAGTGCAAAAAATGATGCCATGGACCTTTTATAAGGAATTGGGGAGCAAAAGGGACCCGGCAAGGAAGCACTGGCCTTTTTTTTCTTTTCCCTTTTTTTTAAAAACCCACTGCTGGCCTGAAATTAAACAATACGGACACAGTGATTTTTACAGCTAGTCAGCTACATCTACCCCTGCGACAGGCTTTGAAGGGTTAAATAATGCAGGGGGGGGGGGCACAGACCTGTTTCTTCCTTGTCAATTTTTATTTTCAATCAGGAGTCGCAAGCGCTGCTCAAAACTGACCAGTATCACAGAGAAGTCGGGATGTTACAGGGCAGCAGCCACTTGTGATGATTAATACTGCTGCCCGACTCTGAAAGAAAGGAGAGCTCCCACGGCTGTGAGGACACAAGCTGCCCGTACTTTATAACAACCCCCACAACTCCTTGCCGCCGACGGCGGGCTGCAGCTACTGAACTTTTTTTTTTTTTTTTACTAAAAAGGTGGCCGGCCAGGCAGCGTTCCGCTCCCTCCCTCATACAGCTGGGGGTGTTGGCGGGTCACTGTGGAGAGAGGGCCCGCGCTCCTAGTTACAATCAGCCACAGTTAATTATTTACTTACTCTTCCTGCGCGCTGTGATTGGAGCTGTCGTCTGTCGGGCCCTCCTCTCTTTCTGCCAGCGTCGTGTCTGGCCAAAGGCGGGATGCAGGACAATTTGAATCAGTGAAGCCCCGCCCACTGGGCGGGACCTCACTGAGTTAATTAGTCGTTCCGTCCAGGGGCAGAGAGAGAGAGGAGGGCCCGACTGCTCCAATCCCAGCGCGCAGGAAGAGTAAGTAAATAATGCCCGTGAACGGCATTCAGCGCAGCTGTGATCGGAGCAGCAGCGCGGACCCTCCCTCAGCTGCGCCGGGCCCCAGTTGTACACAAAAGTGCAGGCACAGCTCACATGGTAGAGAAAACTACCATTACTGTGTGAAGCAAGGGGGCGGTACCAGCTGGCGGAGGCGGGCCCCCCCTTGCTTCACAGGCTGGCCGGGCCCGGTACACCAGTAGTGGCTGTACCCCCCTAATGGCGGCCCTGGTTTTAAATAGGGTGTCTGCTGCATCAAACAGATGAAGAATTGACACGTCAATTGTTTGAATGAATCCGAAAGACACATCCAAAAGCATCGGGTGTTTTACATTGAAACTAATGTAAATCACACTGCACATTGTTAGATGTGTGTTTGGGTCCAAAACACGGATCCAAATGCGCATCTAAAAAATGCAGTGTGAACATCCCCTGAGTCTTTTTTGTTGTTGCCCATAGCAACCAATCAGAGCTCAGCTTTAATTTCTTGTACTGCTCTGGAGACACAAAAACTGAACTCTAATTGGTTGCTATGGGCAACAGGGACAGTCTTACTGTTAGACAGTTTTCATAAATGGAGCCAAATGTGCTTTAAAGGGGTTTTCTCAACACACTCCTCAGGCGGTGGGTGGTTCTACAGCTTTGATTAGCATATTCAACTTCTATTGAGCTATTACTCTGACAGTGCAGGAGATTATCTCTAACAAGATTACAGATAAAGCCATGCTTTTCAGTCCTCACAGCACATGTACCTTTTGTTTAGTGAAGCTAATCTTGTTAGATATAATTAGTTTGCTTCAGTCTCAGTCCCTCAGTGGGGTGACATCACTCCCTGCTCTCAGCTAATCAGATAACAGACATCCCTGCTCTCAGCTAATCAGATAACAGACATCTGTCTGGTATGCAGGTAACCATAGAAACCTGTGTGCACTTCAGAGCCCTTAAAATAGAGTTAGGTCCATATATATCGACACTGACACAAAATTTGTTTTTTTTTAATCCGTTTACTGACACATATTCAACTTATAGTTATATAATGGACATAAAGTCCAGACTTATAGCTTTCATTTGAGGGTATCCACATTAAAATTTTATGACGGGTTTAGGAGTTTCAGCTCCTTGACATGTGCCACCCTGTTTTTAAAGGGACGAAAAGTAATTGAACAATTGACTTAAAGGCGGTTTCAGGTAGGTATCGGCAACTCCTTTGTTATGTCATTCTCAATTAAGCAATTCTCAATTAGGCCTGGAGTTGATTTGAGGTGTGGTGCTTTGGAAGATATTGCTGTGAAAACATGTGGTCTAAAGAGCTCTCCATGCAGGTGAAACAAGCCATCCTTAAGCTGCGAAAACAGAAAAAAACCATCCAAGAAACTGCTATAATATCAGTTATAATCTACAGTTTGGTACATCCTGAGAAAGAAAGAAAGCACTGGAAAACTTATCAATGCAAAAAGACTTGGACGCCCACGGAAGACTACAGTGGTGGATAATCGCAGAATAATTTCAATGGTAAATAGATCAACCTCTACCAGAATGATGGAAAGAAAAAGTTAATAAAAAGTGCACTGAACATTGTTTAAAGCGTATTTTGCTGCGTATTTCAGCGCAAATTACGCACCAAAATACACCGTGTGAACATACCCTTATAATGCATATCTCTGTCGTGTCTTGATCGTTCCTTACAGTGTATCATTGCTGATCAAATACATCTGCTTAGAGTAGACTTGTCTGTTTAGTGTATTGGGGATTTGCTACAGGGCCAGACTGGAACTAAAAAGCAACCTTGGCACTAACCCCACCAGTCCTCTTACAATAACCACCTCTGAGTTTTGCCTTGGTCAAGCACCTCACCACTTCCTAAAATTAACAACACCTTCAACACAATCAAGAAAATAAAAGTGGCGGAGATAAACCTCTAATCACAGGGTCAGGAGTGCAATCACTGTTACAATTAGGGAGAAGTGTACACTGTCACTATACAAGCACCTACAATAACACCATATAGAGACCACATAGTGGTCAGATACCAATTCAGGTTAACATCACATGACAGTAAATACAGCACTGATCCAACACAAAACAAAAATAACCATTAACATTGTCACGGTTGAAGATAGTGGATCCTCTGGACCACCACAAGCGATGGCGTAAGCCATGCCAGGGAGCGGAATCTAAGTAGGTCCCGATTTTCACCAGAGCCTGCCGCAAAGCGGGATGGACTTGCTACGGCGGGAGTCTACCAGGTCGCTACCCTTGACGTGACTAGCTTGTGGAGGCAGCCAAGGTGTAGCGTGGTACAAAATCAGAAGGCAGGCTCGTAGTCAGGGACAGGCAGGTTGGTCAGGGCAGGCGGCAAGGTTCGTGGTCGTGGACAGGCAGGAAAGTCAGGACAGGCGGCAATAATGACTCCTTTGTGCCCCTAACAGTAAAATTACCCCCAGGCGACTATGGGGCTCCCATTTGTTCACCCGGTTTCAGTCTTGTAGTAAGAAGGCACATCCGAAAAAAGGGAGGTAGACCCCAAACAGGTCGAAATATAGGCCCCCCATTAACTAAGTACTTAGGTATATAGGCCTCCCATGAGTTAGGGAGGTAGGTTAATATGCCCCCTTATTAGGTAGGTAGGTTTATAGGCTTCCAAGTAGGTAGATAAGTATATAGGCACTCCATTAGGAAGTTTGATATATAGACCCACCATAGGTAGGTATTTAGGCCCCCATTAGGTAGGTACAAAAACCCCAAATAGGTAGACTACATTGATATACTGAAAACACGCTTCAAGAATTGACATGACACTTCTTTTTCATTGCTTCCAAAAAAGCGTGTAAAAACCTCGTCGTGTGTGACCTACAACGAGGTTTTACATAGGAATCAATTAAATGAACTGGGGGCGTTTTGGATGAGGTTTTGGGCAAGGAAACGCTCCGAAAACCTCATCCAAAAACGCTGTGTGAACATGCCCTAAGAATAGGAAAACATTTTAAAAAGTAAGTTAAAAAAATTAAATACATTTTCATTATGAAAGTATAATTACTATAGTACTATGACATAGCGTGATAAGGCCTCTTGATTTCAGCAAACCTGCTCCTAGATGGTAAGGGGCGTGCAATTCTGGAGCATCATTCCTGAAAGGGTTTTTTTTATGTCAATATTTTAAAAGAAACAGCTGTTGCAAGAAAAAAGTCATATTCCGTTAACTTCTTTCTCCTGGCTTTAAGCTCATATGCAAGGTAGCCACTGATTGACTGCACTGACATCACCAGTGGATGCTTCAAAAGGTGATGTCAGGCCATGAAAATTGACCACTCTAGTCAAACATAGAGGCGCACTTAATGTAGGGGGGATCCAAGTTGCCTAGAAACCCCCAGGGCTGGGTAATAGGGAGGAAGTATAGTATCCTTTTGTAGCAGCCACTTCGTTTGGTTAGAGAGAAATTGACCCGTAAAGGGGTGTTTCTGCCATAGACTTTGGCTGTTCTCGGAACTCCCATAGAACAGAATGGACAGTCATTTGCAAACATGGTCGGCTCTCCATTCTTAGCCGTAACTTTTGAGGCCCATTCTCAAGCAGGTCCAATAGGTGGGACGTGTGCCCATCAGACTTAGATGGCATAGTGATATGCCATCAAAGTCTATGGTGGGAACACAATAGGGAAGTGTCTGCAACCTTGTGGCAGTTGGAATGTAAAAGGATACAGCATTGCTGAAGAGACAGAGGATATGCTGCAAAAGTGAGGAGCCAAAGATGTCTGGGTGCAGGGCCAGTGTCAGGGCAGTAGGGCTGGTACTGCCATACCTATCTACCTGACTGTCTACCTACTTAATTGAGGGGGCTTACTTACCTATTGGGAGCTTATATATCTATCTGCCTAATGGGTGTGTTTATCTACTTAATAAGAAGAGTCTGCCTACTTATCTGCCTAAATAGTTTTGGGGGGTCTACCTACCTGAAAGGAGAATTTACCTATCTGCCTGCCTAATTTGAAGCGATACTTACTATTTGAGGCAGGTACTTACTATATTGGGCTCTACCTACCTGTGGTTTCCATATTATTTTTTTGTCAGACACTGCATCAAAGAACAAGCCAAAAAAAACAGCAACATGGTTTTCTGGTCGTTTTCAGTGCCATGCCATTGAACCCCCAGGCCTGAAAAAGCCTTAAAGGGGTTGTCTCGCTACAAAGAATAGCTTTCAAATTGTAGGGAACACAAAATAAAGACATTTTCCAAATATATTGCTTGTTCCTCTGTTTTCCCTAAGGAGATACAAGTGAATTTATGACCTCCCTGGCTATTTCAGTTCCCTCAGTAACCAACCTGTAAACAATTTCCCCCTGCTGTTTGTTCAATGAGATAACAGTGAGTGATGTCATCACAAAGGTCTCTGCAGTGTCCTGTGCTGCTCAGCAGTAAAAAGCTTGATTTATGTAAAATAAACAGAACTGTAATTAGGGCTTTTGTTTTGGGGATCAGATAAGAAGTCCTGTTAGTCGTTTGAGAAGCTAATCTGATCTAATTATCATCTGAAAGCACAGCACAGCACAGAGCTGTACAAGCAAGGAGCTTATGCAAATGAGTCAGTCTGAACCAGGAAGTGGCAGAGTATTTCATTCATTCATTCTCTGAAACTCTGAAGGGAGACTACTCCTTTAATGACCAGCTAATTTTTTAGTTTTTGCCTTCCTGTGTATTAACAGTCATAGCTAAGTGACACAGTTGTATGAGGACTTGTTTTATGTGGGTGAAGTTGTATTTTTGGGGGGCATAGTTTAAGTTTAAAAATAAATTAC
>JAODAL010020368.1:0-69609 GCA_025379985.1 Phyllomedusa bahiana | reverse complement strand
AAAGGGGTAAGAACTCCAATCCCAAATGCCACCCACCCGCCCATCCCCCTGTATTAACCAGCGCCGCAAGCGGGGAACAATAAATCTCTACATACTGAGTACATACATGAATAGTCCCTTGCAAAAAAGCACTTACTGATCCCTAATTTGTTAAATAAAAACTTTGGCTCAGTGAGATATCTGTAATCAAAAAACCCCGGGGCCCAAAGGGCTTTCAAAAAAGGGACCGGGTTTTTTTTAAAAAAAAAAAAAAAAACCTTCCCCCCCCCCCCCCGATGCTCCCAATTTCAATAAAAAGTGCATACCACTTGCCACAAAAACAATAATGTTTCTTCAAAAATTATTAATAGGGAATCAGAAAGTCAAATAAATGCCAAAAATGAAAACCCTTTCGTTTGGGCCTTTGGGTTTCAATGTTTGAGTTGTGTATCCTCTTCCCTTTTCCCTGCAAAAAAACTACATCCAAATCCCCCCTTTTTTTTCCCCAGCTTTTCCCAAAAACCCCCAAAAATTTTACACCCTTTTTTCCCATTATTTTTATTCCAAAAGTGTTTGCTGGGGAGTTCACCTCTAGTTTTAATAGTACTCAGATGTTTCGAGACCCGCACGAAACCCCCTTTTGGGTTTTTCCCCCAATAGATCTTGGGGAGTACACTAGCCCCATAAACCCCCCCTCTGGTTTTACAATTGATGAATTGCTTATCTAAAATCTTCTCTTATCAATGGGATTAAAAAAATCTTTATTTTCCTTGAAGGGACAGAATGAACAGTTCCACAGGGATATGACCTACCCCCGGGAGACTGAAAACCTTTTTTTTTGCCATCCCCCTCAAAAACTAGACAAATTAAATCCCTAAGTTTCTTCCCTTCTTAAGTGCACTGGGATTTAGAAAAAACCTCGAGAATACTGGGTCTGCCCTCGAATTGCCCTGTCTTTTAAGATAGCTCTCATTTTTATTGCTTATCATCAAAAATACCTATACAACGAAATTTAAAAAAAGGGGATAAGAACTTTGCGCCGACAAGTGGGTAAAACAAACGGAAAAATCCCTTGCTGCCCTTAAGATCGATAGGCTTGTGCAAATCCCTTGCCTGGCACAACCCCTCATGACCCTGCCTGCGAAATTCTAAAGCGACCCGGGCTTTACCTTCTGAGGGAAGGGTTTTAGGGTTGAGGTCACACTTCCGGCGTTCGCACCCTCTTCACCAATGGGCGTTGCAGCATCATCTGGGCCTCATCGTAACCGTCTAAATTTTTTGACGGGCAACACACGGAAATTCCACCCCCACACACAAAATTGTGGCGCACGAATGCCATTATGCAGTATAAATGTCGCTGGCCTGACAAGCAGGGGTTGGGACCTGGGATGTTGAGCCGAAGAGTGGAGGCAGGTGAAAGATCTCCCCCATCCTTGCCATTTTTTGAAGACGCCACCAAAATGGTCAGTCGGGAAATTTGCCCTCGGGGAATTTTTGGGGAAAAGGGCCATTGAAAATGGAGAATCTTTTGCATCTTCTTCACTTCTAATGTCACGGGGGAAAAAACGTCACAACGTTACACAGTAGAAGGGCAATAGCCATAGCAACAACAGCGCTTGGAAAAAATCTTTTTTGAAATAGCAATTTCTTATTGCGAATTTTTTTCTCAAGGTTCATAAGGCATCTGTCTTTTTTTGGGGTCTGCTGGGGAAAAGACAGCGATAGTCAATGTCCTATTCACTAAAATATTTTTTTCGATTATTTTATTTCTTTGGAAAATTTTAATTTGGGGGCCATAAGGGCATCTTGCTGGTTTTGTGGTCTTTGGCGGTAAAAGACAGCGATAGTCAATGTTCTTTCATAAAAATTGGTTCAAATATTAAATATAAAAAACATTTTTTAAATATTTATCTTACAAACAATAATGCATTTTAAAATCCACCTCTTACTGGGTTAGGTGCATAAATGAAAGACAAAAAAGAAGTGTAAAAAAAAGGATATTGTTAGCAGGGAAAATTTTTGACATGGTTTTTAATAAATGATATGGATAGGGGGATGGCCGGGAACTGAAGGAGGGGAAAACAGCAAATGTTACTGTCATATTGTGCCGAAACCCCCCCTTTTTTGGCTCTGGTCGCCGGGCCACGGCCAGTAGACATAAACCGGGTTTTTTTAATTTAAACTTCTTTCGTATCCTAGGTGAAGGGGTTTATTTTGTCGGGGTGCAAATTGTTTCCTGGCCAACATAATAGAGGCCATCCCCCCAGTCAACCCTCCCGGCGGTTCAAACATGAGTACAGATTTGTGGGTCATTGACCGCCTAGAGGAGTTGACAACCCCAAATTTCCGGGCATACGGGACTTAAAAATCAAATCCGCAGTGTTTGGACGCCATAACAACCCAGTACTTCCCCCGTCTGTGCCCCTATCGCGCGTTTGTGAACCCCAGCGCCAAAAAATTAAGAGCTTCTCCCCGGCGCTTTGAGGAAAACCCCAGACAGGTTCCCAAATTTCAGGGAATCCTGTCACCTGTTTTTTCGTTTTAACTACTTTCCATGAGGCAAAAAAAGTCGGTTGTGGTTCTCCCCTTCAGGGCCCCCCCTAGGATTGGGCATAGCTATCCCCCTGAACCCCCGGGAGTGGATTAAATGAAAGATTTTTCAGGTTTTAGTCATGTCTTATAACCTAACCAGGGGGATGGCAGAAACTCACCTGCTATCTATTCAGCAGGGCCCGCTCGCCCGAAGAATTAGTTCTGAGTTCCCCCCAGTGGTGTACTAGACCGGGGGGTCGATCCCCCCTTTAAAACCCCTTTTCAGCAAGGGTTGCTGATGGGGTAAAAATCCCATGGTCAGCCACCCAAACCCTCCCCTAAATGATTTCATACCGAGCGTGCCTTTGACAAAAGACTGAGGGAGAGAGCAGGGAAAAAAAAGGGGGGGTAACTTTTAAAATTCAAGCAGTTTTACTGTAAAATCCCTCCTACCTTCTCTAAAAATTTCTCCTCTTCTACCCTCCCCGCCTACCCGAAAAAAACCCGTGGTTTGGGTTTTACATCTTGCCCCCGGAGGAGACTTCGGTTTTGGAGAATGCCTTATGCTTTTTTTTGCGGAAAACCTGCCATTTTCTGAAAGACTGTCCGACTGGGCCCAAAGTCACCTCAAGGAAACCCCAAAAACCCTGAGTAATTTCCGGAAGTAACCCCGGTAAAAACAGGTCCTCCTAACTCTGGAATAATTTTTTTTTTGCCTGTAACCTTGGCTTAATTTAAAAATTTTTCTTGTAAGTATGATCGACCAGGTGCCTGCTATTTCACATATGGTTGTTGTCCAGGCCCTTGGGGTTTTGGAACTATTCCCCTTGAGTGCTCCCCTTTTTTTTTTCAGGGGGAATTCTACCTCCCTAATCTGGGAAGAATAAATTTCATACTGCTGAGACACTTTGAAATTTTGGGAGTTCGCAAAAGGAAAAAAATTTCGTTTTTTGTCATGGGAAACTCCTGCGGTATTATTCTTGGATTTCCCGGCTCCACCTCCATAATCCTGTGTTTGACGGGGACCCCGATTGATCAAAAGGGGTGACTCAGGGTGCTCATTGAAGGTTGTTAATCCCCTTTGGGTGTCGGTTATTTAAAACACACGATGTTTAAATGTAAATCTGACATTTTTGTAAGGGTGTTTTTGATAAACTCCTCCGCACCAGCCGACATTGCACCAAAAACCCCCTCCGGGGGGAAAAGCTTAACAATCTCCCCGGGCGAGAGTCTAAAAAAATTTGTTATTTAAAAAACGAAAATATTTGTTCTCCCGGGGGTAGTGTCCTCGACTACCCAATTACTGATTTCCTCTCCGTCTACTGTCTCCTTGTGCGGAGGAGGGCTTTGATCCATGTACTCCGCCGTTACAGGGTTTCAAAACTGACATAAAATCCCCGTTTCGACCCGTGCACGTCTGGTTTAAGGCATAAAACTTTAAAAAAACCCAACGAGAAGAAAAAACTAGTGGTTAAAAAACCGACCCCGACCCAAAATCCCGCCTTCGGGTCCCCCAAAAAGCCCCCAAAGGTAAGGGGAAAAATTTACCAAACCCACTTGCTAAAACTGAGGCTCTGTTGAGGGTTTTCCCGGGGCCCCCCAAAGGGGGGGGGGGGGGGGACTGTCATGATTGTGCCAAAAACACCCCCTTTTTTTGGCTTGGTCGTCGGCCACGGCCTACGAGTAAAAACCCTGGTTTTTTACTTAAAATTACGTTTTTTTCACTAGTGTGAACTGGGTTTTTTTTGGCTGGGTGCTAATTGATTTCCTGGCAACCCCGTGGCCCTCATCTTCCCGCACATTGTGGTGAATTTTTGTTTCCCTTTTAGGGCAGCCTTTTTCCTTCTGGGCTTTTTTTCCTTCTGCTATTTCTTCAGTTCTCCTTTCACGTTCCATATAAGGTCTCTGCTTCCTTCCCTTTTCCTGCTATTTTGGGGTCACTGCCCCATAGTTCGCCTGTCTCTTCTGTTTTTCTGTATCTCCGACCTTTCGCTTTGCACCCCGGTTATTTCTTTGCTCACGATTCTGTCCTTGCTGCCTGTATTGTTTTTCCGACTTTGGACCGCCCCCCTTATTTTCTTGGGTCACGTTCTGTAACTTGCTGCCGTATTGTTTGCTTTTTTACCGCCCGACAGTTTATTGTTCTGTGTCTGTTTGTCTGTTTTGTGTCACACCCTTTCCAGTGCAGCCATCAGTCTTCCAGTTGGGGGCCCGGGCCCATTAAAGGGGATCGGGTTCCCCAAAAGGCAGGGGCAGAGCTGGAAAGTGTCAGGCAACAGCCAACTCCCCTTTTTGGCGGGGGGGGCCCGCTATTTGGGGTCCCCTCCCGCCCTCCCGGGGGGGTTGGGATTCCCCCCCCGCCGCCTGCGGCGGCGGGGGTCCTTTAAATTACCCGGGGCAAGAGTAGGCTGGGGGCGCTACTCTTCGCCGCCCGGGCCGCTCCTCGGCGGGTGAAGCGGGCCGCAGCGGCCGCTCACCCCCCGCGGTTTCACTGTGCGGGGAGGAGGGAGGAGGGATCGCTCCCTCCTCCCTCCTCTCCCTGTATGTACGGCGTCTGTGCTGCCGTACATACAGGTCAACGGCGCAGGGGGAAGTGACGCGCGGCTGCAGGGAGTGACGCGCGGCTGCTCTCACTTCCCCCTGCGCCGCTGAAGAGATCGGGCAGGAGCTGCAGCGCTGCAGGAGCCTGGTAAGGTAAGTGGATTTTTTTATTTTATTTTTTATTAGCTTTAGGGGGCTCTACCTGGCTAACAGAGAGGGCAACTACCTGGCAACAATGGGGGCACTACCTGGCAACAGAGGGGGCTCTACCTGGCAACAAAGGGGGCACTACCTGGGAACAGAGGGGCACTACCTGGCAACAAAGGGGCACTACCCGGCTAACAGATGGGGGCACTACCTGGCTAACAGATGGGGGCACTACCTGGCAACAATGGGGGCACTACCTGGCAACAGAGGGGCACTACCTGGCAAAAGAGGGGGCACTACCTGGCTAACAATGGGGCACTACCTGGCTAACAAATGGGGCACTACCTGGCTAACAGATGGGGGCACTACCTGGCAACAGATGGGGGCACTACCTGGCAACAGAGGGGACATCTATCTGGCAAACAGATGGGGGCACTACCTGGCAACAATGTGGGCACTTCCTGGCAACCAATGGGGGCACTACCTGGCAACCAATGGGGGCACTACATGGCAAACAATGGGGGCACTAAACCCGCTACAATGGGGGCACCTACCTGGCTAACAAATGGGGCACCTACCTGGCTAACCATGGGGGCACCTACCTTGCAAACAAAGGGGGCACCTACCTGCTAACAAAGTGGGGGCACCTACCTGGCTAACAAAGGGGGCATCTACCTGGCTACAGAGGGGGCATCTACTTGGCTACAGGGGGGCATCTACCGGCCTGTAAGGGGCACTACCTGGTTATGGGGGGCTACTACCTGGCTATAAGGGCATCTACCTGGCTTTCTTCCAAAGCCGTTATGCAGTTAGGTGGGTGGGTGTGGCTTTTTTGAAGGGGCATGGCATACCGACAAGATGGGCGTGTCCATGCAAATTTTTGCCGCGGCGCGCTACGCGCACCGCCCACTAAGATCTCCTGCTTTTTCATTTTCAAAAGTTGGCAACTATGGTGTCAGGGCCTCACTTGTCTGTGTCTTTGTGTGCGTCCCTGACAGTCCATGACAGTTACATAATACTACACAAACTAATACCAATAACAGTTACAAATCACATAACAACATACAATGTTATGCTACCATCCAAGGCCTTCACACACTAAGTTCATAGTGCAGTGCTCTCCCTGTGCCTTCTAAAAAGTCCCATCAAATGTGGGCTCTAGTTTGCTGACTTCCTCTCAAGAGACCTCTCCTCCTTCATCCAACCCTGGATATTTATATCATTTATTCCTTCAGATCTCAATTTTCCCATCATTAAGAAGGAATAATCTCTCTCCCTTAATCAATCATGGGGCAATAAACACTTTTGTGTTTACTGTGTGTCCATCCTGCTTAGGCATTTTCCCCCTGTGGGCAAATTATACATTAGACACCTGCAAACTAGGTATGGTCATTCTTCATCAATAAACCCCCCTGATTGCATCCTGATCACATGGGAAAACTTGTTTTAAGACAACAAACCCTTCTGTGTCCATCCTCATCAGCCAGTTTTTTACAATATTATTGCATCCTGGCAGAGGTAGATAACTTTCAATTAGCAACTATATGAGATATGTGGTCTTCCAAGATCTTCCCATGAGAAAACAATATATATTCCCACAAGTGAAGTACCTTATACATATCAAATCGAAGTATACCATATCATAATACTTTCAATATCTAAAGGTCTGTATTTCTTACAGATCCCCATCTAGAGGCCAAATGACTCTTAACCCCTTAAGCCGAACGCCTGAAAAGTAATGACCAGAAAATTTTTTATGTTTTTAACCCCTTGAGTTTCAACAGTTGTAACTTTTTTATTTGTTGTATGAGGCCTCGTTTTATTCGAAACAAGTTGTACCTTATGGGGGAATAGTTTAAGTTCACTTATAAATAATTGCAGAATTTTTTTTTTATTTTTTTAAATGTTTTTTTTTTTTGCAATTTTTTTACACCAATCACATTTCATCCTTAATAGCTTGTTCGATTAATTCTAAAGTATTTTACGGTCGTGTGGATACCAAATATGTGTAGGTCTTTTTTTTGTGTGTAATGTTTGCACAATTATTTTTTATTAATATTTATTTTTTTTTATTTTTTTTTTACACTTATGTTTTTTACTTTTTCAAATCCCATGAAGGGAGAACTGTTTTACTTTTTTTTTTTTTTTTTACACATATTCATATTTGCTAATACATTATGATCTGTGTCAGTCTGACACAGGAAGTCATCAAGGCAGCACACAGTGTGCCCTGATCACTGGCTTGTTACACAGACAGCCTTGGGGCCGTTCTAGGTCCCAGGGCTTAATGTGCAGCCGTTCCCCGGACTCTGTCGGGTCACCGGGTGTTCCGGGCACCACAAGATCCGATGTCTGCAGTGACGCCAAAAGACCTCGCTGCAGACAACCTACCCACACCAGCCGACGTCAAAAGACGGTGGGCGGTTGTTAAGGAGTTAAAGGAAAGAGCCCTCTAAACTAATTTCACATGGGGGTGTGTCATTTGGGGGGGGGGGGGTGCTGTTACCTTTCAGTTGGAAATGATAAGATTTAGTGAGACAAACTTGATCTGACAACCATCAATAATATCATGTTCTGTGAAGTTAAATTTGCATCTATTATAGTCACAGACATCTCTATGTATCCTGTTAGCCCTTTTAGCCATTTTTATAGACCTCACACCACACAAACAAGTTTTTTTTTCAACACCATCATATCAAAGGTCACAATATCTGCTCTTTGTTCATCAGTGATTCTTTCCATGCTGCAGGCTCCTACTGTACTCTCTGGGCTCTCAGATGTCTATGGCTCCTTTGTCGTTCTGAGACTGTAGTCCTCCTCTGTCGTCTGCTTGGATTCTGTGCTCTTTCTTCCAATAGGTGCCTCCAACGTTGTTTAATCGGATACACAGTCTTTATTCCATGATAGAAAACACTATTTCAGGACAGTTTGTTGCCCACTGTTGCTGCAGAAGTCACTTTTCACATAATAGCAGAAATGTAAATACATTCACATATACACAAAGTTGGTGTGATAGATCACTAGTTACCAGTGGCTTCAGATACTAAGATTTTACTAACCCCAAATTAGGGTATTATTAGAGATGGGCGAATCGATTCTAACAAAGTGGAATTAATTTACAATTTCAGGAAAACTTCGATTCTGCACGAAGGCGAATTTATGGTACTTCGTGGGAACAAAGCGTCTTTTTTTCCTAAAATGGCCATGAGCACATGTTGTGACATAGGGCAGAGAACTGGAAATGGAAGCCAATCAGCAACCAGCCCTATAAATACGGACGCCCTGTTAAATTCTCACACTTCTTACTGTGTCTCCTGTCAATAAGCATCTATCTGCTGCAGCACTATATTGCACTCTTTATAAAACAAACTCGTTTTTTGAGCGACTGGGGTGAAAGACCTTCACAAGTGTGAGTCATATACACACTTGTTCCTGAACCAGCGTTATCATTTTGTTTTAGTTTGTGGGTATTCTCCCTAAAGTCCAGGTTGTGTGTTTTTCAGCCCCATATACGCCTGAATTTCATCTGGTTCTTTCTGTAGGGTATTTTATACCCAAGGGTTTATTTAGCCTCTTGTTTGTGGGGTAATTTGGAGTAAAATACAAGGTGTGTGTATTTTTTGCAGCATATACGCCTGAATTCCATCTGTTTTTTTCTGTAGGGTATTTTTTACCCAAGGGTTAATTTAGCCTCTTGTTTGTGGGGTAATTTGGAGTAAAATAAAGGGTGTGTATTTTTTTGCCCCATATACGCCTGAATTCCATCTGTTTTTTTTCTGTAGGGTATTTTATACCCAAGGGTTAATTTATACTCTTGTTTGTGGGTTAATTTGGAGTCAAATACAGGGTGTGTATTTATCATATACAGACAGAGAGGTGGCAGGCTCTGCACCTGCGAGTGGCAGTGGCACAAACGTTCCGGGACCAGGCACAGGTCGCAGCACAGTAAGGGGACGTCACAGCCGGGGTGACTCGGTGAGGCCAGGACTGCTGGTGTCATCTAGCGGCCGTGTGTTGACCAGCAACCCAAGGGTTCTTGATTGGTTGACTAGCTCATCCACTTCCTCCCAGGTGACATCTGACAACCTCAGCCAAGAGTCGGTGGGAACGTCAGACACAACCCTTAGTTGGCATGGCCCGGAAGCGTGTCAGCGGCCCTCACCTGTCCTCAACCCACCTCTGTCCCGTTCGGTTCCCTCAGCCAGAGAAATACTATGTGGTATGGGCTCAGCACCACTATACAGTGAGGATGAACTCTTTGAGGACAGTCAGCAGCTACTTGGCAGCGAAGAGGTGTGGCAGATATCCGCTGCTTCTTGCAGTAGGCGAAAAGTATTGATGTGAAGAGTGGCATGGGAAGTTATGTTTCAAGCAGTCAGGCTCTGCATACTGAGACCGTTGAGGAGGATAGCAGTGACGGGCAAACATACATTGATGACGATGTAGCCGATCGCACTTGGGAGATGGGTGAAGCAAGGGCTTCATCATCATCATCATCATCATCATCGGGAGAAGAGGGTGTCAGCTTGTGCATCAGGCAGCGGCGCAGCGAGCAAGTCGGTAGTGTGGCCGTGAGTCAGCAGGTCGAAAGCCAAACGGCCATGGGGTAGACCACCCGCTTCGCATGTCCAAGAAAGTAGTGGCACAGGGGCTCACCGAGGCAGCGGCGGTAGTAGTCACTCAGTGCGGAGCATTGGCGGTAAAATCACCTACTCGGCGGTGTGGCAGTTTTTTGCTAAGACACCGGAGGAGCCGACCATGTGTAGCTGTAGAATCTGTGAGCAGAAAGTGAATCATGGCCAGGGAGCTAACGTTGGCACCACGGCCCTTTGTCAACACATGCAGTGGCCTGGGAGAAACATGTCTCAGATGTGGTGGTCCATTCCTCCGCAGCAACAGCAGCAGCACCCAGTGGCACACATGCCATTTCAGCCAGTCAAGGCTCCACCACCTCTGCCGAAGGGAGCTGTTTGTCTTTCCCATCATCTACCGGTCCAGATGCTCCTGCTCCTCGCCACTCATGACACCAGCAGTCGTTCACCAAGACGATTGCAAAGAAACAGCAGTATGCTTCCAACCATCCTAAGGTGCAGAAGCTGACCATGCTTCTGTCCAAGTTGTTGGTACTGCAGTCCCTCCCTTTCCAAGTGGTGGACTCTGCACCATTCAGAGAACTAATGGCTTGTGCCAAGCCGAGGTGGAGAGTCCCAAGCCGTTATTTATTTTCGAGAAAGGCAGTACCAGCCCTGCACAAATATGTAGAACAGAAGATGGGCCAGTCCTTGAGCCTATTGGAGACTTCAAAGGTGCCCGGCAGCCCAGCCACACAAGCAACTTGGACAGGAAACGGCGCTTTTTCCTCCATGTTGTCAAACATCTGTTCTTGTGCCAATGTCCACCTCCTCCTCCACCACCACTTCAGCCTACACAAGTCTAAGTGATGCTCCATCATACCACATGTGCAGGGCACAGCGGTGTCACGCAGTTCTACACCTGGCTTGCCTCGGCGAACGAAGTCACACAGAGGAGGAACTGCTCCATGTCATGCAACATGAAATCAATGTGTGGCTTTCTCTGCGACAACTGCAAATCGGAACCATGGTGACAGACAATGGAAGGAACATGGTGTCCGTGCTGCACCGAGGAGGGCTGAGCCATGCGCCCTGCATGGCACACGTGTTCAATCTGGTTGTCAAAAGGTTCCTGAAGTCTTCCACCCATCTGCAAGACATTCTAAAAATGGCCAGGAAACTGTGCATGCACTTCATCCATTCCTACAAAGCCAAGCACACCCTCCTTGAGCTGCAGCAGCAGAACGGCCTCCCCCAACATAGGCTGATATGCGATGTTTCCACCCATTGGAATTCTAGCCTCCATATGTTAGACCGACTGTATGAACAGAGAAAGGCCACTAACAAATTTTTGATGATCTAAGCGGATAGAAGTACTCCCCTGTGTAATTTTGATGTCAGCCAGTGGCAGCTCATGCGTGACACCTGCCATTTGCTCAGGCCCTTTGAGGAGGCCATGTTATTTGTCAATTTCCAGGACTACGGGACAAATAACGTCATTCCACTGCTTCATATCCTGGAACAGATGCTGCAAAACCTGTCTGGTCAGGGGACTGGAGACGTGGCAACTACATCTCACAGCCACGTAGTCCGGTGGGGGCTGAACTGGATGAGGAGGAGGACATTGGAGCACAAGCAGTGTCTGGCGAAATTAGTGGGTTTTCTACTCAGGTGAAAGGAGAGGAGGAGCCGGAGCAGCTGGAGGAGATAGAGGGAGATGAGGAAGACGAGACAGATGACCCAGACACACTGTGGCAGTATTCAGTGGAGATGGAGGCAGGGAGTCCCTCAGACTCACTTGTGCAGATGGCCCGCAGCATGCTGATTTGCCTGGCTAGTGACAGCCGAATAGTCATAATCCGGCAGAGGGATGACTTCTGGCTCTCTACCCTCTTGGACCCTCGCTACCGATCCAAAATGGGAGCCTTTTTTGCACCTGCCGAGAGGGAGGAGAAACTCAAATACTATAGAGAAGTCCTATGTAGTCAGTTGGCCACTGCCTTTGTACACCATCGTCCATCCTCTGACAATTCTGACCGGGGGTTCCTCATCGCTCACATACCACTGCCAAGACTGCTGTGGGGAGGCGGGGGGTAGGAGCAGTACCAGCTCCATCAGCAGTAGCATAAGTCTGGAGTGGTTGATGAGCAGCTTCCTTCACCCGTGAGGAGGGTACTCGCCAGCAGCAGGACCTGGAGCAGACCCTGAACCAGCAGGTGGTGGCCTACTTGGACAGCACTCTGTCACCTCAGATAGAAGCGCTGGACTACTGGGCAGCCAAACTGGATGTGTGGCCGCAACCTGCTGAGTTTGCACTGGAGAAGCTGTTGTGCCTGGCTAGTAGTGTGGCAACAGAGCGAGTGTTCAGTGCGGCGGGGGCAATAGTTTGGTCAAAGTGATTTTAAAATGCCCAGGGCACCTCCAACCTGTTTTTCCACCCCTTTGGGGGTTTTTTTTAAAATTTCCGGCCACCGTCACCACTCTTAAAATTGGGGTGCAAACCTCTGTGGGGACTGGAGCGGGCCTCCTGCCACCCCCAATAAAAACCTTTTACCCAAAACTTTCGGCCGAAATTTTGGGGTTTTTTGGGGGGGCCCAACTAAAAAATGGGGAAGGTCCCAACCCTTGGGCTACGGGGAGTGGGGCAACCCCCTCAACCCTTGGGTGCCCCCAAATTTTTTTCCTCTTGGTTTAAAATGAGGGTGTTTTGGCCCCACCCTCCCCCCCCCTCCTGGATTTTTTGCCCCCGGGGGGCCTACTAAAAAGTTTGCTTCCCGCCCCCCCTTCCCCCCTCAAGGGGGTTTCCTTGCCACTCCATGGTTAGGAGCTGGGGCGCCACCCCCAACCTGCATTTGAAACCTCCTCCCCTTTAGGGGGAGCCACCAAAAACCAGCCCCCCTTGGGGGGGTTATTGTTGCCCCTCTCCACCTAAAAAGATGTTCCCCGCAACCTTTTTTCCACAAAAGGTGTTTGCCATTGTGGCAACAAAATGTTCTGCCCAATATTTAAAAAACCCCCTTTCATTGCCCACTTTTAAAAATAATTTGGTGCCAGCCCCACACCCCTTATAAATTCACCCCGTGGCCTCCCCCTTTAAAAATGTTGAAAAACTCCCCACTTTTTTTGGGCCCCCCCCTGTGCCCCTCCTTTTTATGTTTCCCCCCCCCACCTTTTTTTCCCAACTGTTTTTGCCCCCACCCCCTTTGTTGAATTTTGCCTGCACCTTCTTAAGTGCCAGGGGCCACCGGGTTTCTAAGTTTGATTTCCCCTCCCCCCCATTCTCCCAACCCCCTTTTTGGCACTTTGGATGAGTGCGCCCCCTTCTCAACCTTCATTTTCCACTCGTGGCATATGGCGGCCCCTTCCAAATGTATTTCCCATTTTGGGTTTATGATTTGCTGCCACCCCACATCTGTAGGCCACTCTTGCCTACTGAGACTGCCTTTTTCAACCTTTTTTTTGCCACTCTGTGGTCTAGTATTTGCTGCCACTCCACACCCGGAATGTGCCACCGGGCCACGATGTTCGCCACCTTTTCCAAACCTGAATTTGCCACCGGGTTTATGATGTTGCTGTCACCTCCACCCGTGAGTGCCCCTCTTGCCTACTGATGTTTGCTGCCCCCTTCTCAACCTTCATTTCCACTTTTTGGGTTTATGACTGCTGCCACCTCCAACCTTTCATTTGCCCCTCTTGCCATTCATTTTGCTGCCAACCTCCAAATTTTTTTTTATGTGCCACCTCCGACCCAAAAATTCGCCACCTCCACCCTGGATTGTCCCACTCTGTGGCCTACATGAACGCCATTTTCAATTTTTTCTTTGCCACTCTGTGTCTATGATGTTGCCCCCACCCCACACCCTGTAAAATGTGCCCCTGTGGCCTACGATGTTTGCCCCCCCAAACCCTTTTCCCCCTTGTGATTGGTGGCCCAACCCCTTGGGCCCCTGGGCCCTTAAAAATGTTACGGGGGCCACCTTCGTTTTCCCACCTTAAAATTTGCCACTCTGTGGTCAGTTTTTGCGCCCCCTTCCACCTGTCATTGCCACTCTGGGTTAGTGATGTTTGCTGCCCCCTTTCCCAAACCTTTCCTATCCACTTTTGGGGGTTTTTTTAAATGCTGGCCACCTTCCCAAACCGTCATTTGCCACTCTGGCCTTTTCATTTTGCGCCACCCCCAAATTTGTATTGTCCACTCTCCGACCTATGATGTTGCCCCCACCTCCACACTCGTGATTGGCCACCGGGGCCTACTGATATCTGCCTTTTTTCAATCTTTCATTTCCCCCACTCGGGGGTCAGTGCGTTGCTCCCACCCCACACCCGTAATGTCCACTCTGGGCTACTATGTTGCTCCCCCTTCCAACCAAAAAATTTGCCACTCTTTGGAGTGATGTTTGCCCCACCCCGTTTTTTGCCACGGGGGTTTATGATGTTGCGCCCCCCTTCCCCCCTTATTGCCACTCTGTTATGATTTTTCGGCCACCCCCCCCTGTTTTTGGGCACTCTGGGCCTATGATTTTGCGCCCCTTCCAACCTGTCTTTGCCACTGTGGTTTAAGGCCTCCAAACTGACCGCATGGCACCCTTTTTTCCAAATGGTTTCCACCCCCACCACTCTTGTTGCCATAGTTTGTTTTTTCCCCTTTTTTTTAAACTGTCAAAGGAAAGAAAAAAGACAGGGAAATCGTGATTAGTACCAAAAGCAGGATGGATCAAACCAGAAAAAATCAAAAAACCCATTTACTGGGCATCTGGTTTGGGTCACGTTTATTTTTTTCTTTTGGGAAAGCGATGGATTATTGACCGATTGAAAGGGACACTGACGAGAAAGGAAGGGAAAAATTTTCAGTACCACCGCAAAATTACTGCCACACCCCCTTTACTCTTTGGGGTGGCTCTACAGTACAGCTTTTAAAAGAGCAGGTTTTTGTCAAATCTTGGAATCATCTGATTCGGTGTAAAAGGAGTGGTGCTCTTTGAACAAAATAATCTTTGGGCCCCAGCTCGTTCCTCCAGCTGGGGCTGACATCACCTTGCAGGCTGCATTCCCCTTCAGTTATTTTTTCAGTTTTGCCCCATAACGGCCCCAAAAATAAGGTGAACGATTTCGACCGGCCCTGTCACCGGTCAACAAAACACGCATTGATAAGACCAAAACCACGCTCCCAGCATATTGAGCATGGCACAATGTTCACAAAACCCTCAACTCCCCAGCCGGAAATGCGTTTTTTAAAAAATTCCGCAAATAAATTTGGGGGCGAAAAATCTGGGGAAAAATTTGCACCCGGGGAATTGAATTTTTTTAGAAATTTTGCCCTCCTAACCCCCTTTTCCTAATGCTGTTTCCCCCCCCTCCACCACTCTATAAAGTGCCATTTAAATTTTGGTTTTCCCCTTTTTTTAAACGTCAAAGGAATAAAAGGATCGGATATCTGATGACAGGGAGCCAAAACAGGGGTGGAACAGAACCCGAAGACATGCAAAAAACCCATTTTCTGGCATCCTGTTTTGGGGTCAACTCCTGTTTGTTTTTGGATTTAGCAATACTGATGGATTATGGACCAATTTAAAGCGGCCACTGACGGATGAAAGGAAGGGCAAATGATCAGTGACATCTACGCAAAATTACTGCCGACACCCTCTCCCCTTTCCACTCATTCGGGTTGCCTCTACATGTATCATCATTTAACAGAACAGGTTCTGTCATAATCTATGGAATCATCTCATGTCGGTGTAAAAGGAGCTCTTTGACGCTATTGTAGGATCTTGGCCCTCAGCTCAGTTCTTTCCAGCTGGCGCTGACATTACCTTGTCAGGCTGTGTTCCCACTTCAGTTATTTGGTCTAATAGCGGAGCCTGTCATCTGCGTGTCATACTAAAACACAGCATTGTATGAAGACCAAACCATGCTCCCTATGCATATTGATCATGGCACAATGTTCTACAACACCCTACAGGCTCTCCGCAGCCAGGAAATAGCTGTTTTTTAAAATGATTCACTGCAAATAAATTGGGGTCGAAAAGAATTTTGGCTGAAAATTCAGCAAACCTGGAGAATCAAATTTTTGAGAAATTCACCCATTTCTATGTATTATTACCTCCAGCCAATTACTAGGGTTGGCAATTCACCTATGTCTCAATATCTCTATATCAGCTCCAACTTTGACTATAAGGACACAAAACAAATTTTAAAATGACAGGATATGCAGTTTAGGAGTGTCTTAGTAATTTAAAAACAAATCTCAGAAAGGTGTGTAAACCAGGAAGAATTGTATGATAACATGTACGATTTGTCTCTTGATAGACAAAGGAACAAATAATATGACTATAGCTCGAGTGAACTATAGGCAACCATATATTTTTATTGGGACAAACACACATAGAAGATAAAAAAACAAAAATTAAAATTATTCAGACTCTGTGCTGCTTTTTGTGCCCCTAAGTGACCATTAACATAGTGGCTGGCCATTAAGGAGAAAACAATCTGTTAAATTAAATCATTTAAACATATTGCCATTGAGACTAATGCAAAAAAAAAACAAAAAACGTAGTAAAACTTAGCAAATGCTTGCACATCCGAATGTAAATAAGACTGTTGTTTGCTCCCCGTCCACTACAATACATTCACAGAGAGATGTGACTGTTTGCAAAACAATAGTGAGTCATCCTCACCTATACATCTGCCTCACAATGGCAACTTATCCTAATTAGCTGGTAATGCATGTACCCCCAGCTAAGGGCCCATTTACACGGCAGAGGACAAATACCAGTTGGTTTATCCAACCAGCATTTGTCCGGTTTGTGTGCCGTCCCACTGCCGCATGGGGGATGGCTTTTCTCCGCGATGAGCGGAGAAAAGCCCTCCCCCTTCCCAATCACATGTTCATATTCCATCCGAAAACCGGACGGAAGAATGAACATGCACAATGTTTTTTGGGACTGCTGAAAACGTTTTCCATAGAAGCCCGGTGTGTTAGTTTTAGGCCGGTTTTTCAGATGGTCTGCAAAACCGCAAACCGTCTGAAAAACCGTCCGCAAACCCTTGCCGTGGGGACATGACCTAACAGTACAGGCGTTTTGAAAAACAAAAATAAAAGAATAAAACTCAATTTAGATTTTAGTCCACCTGACTGCACACTATTCAAATGTAGAGCTTTTCCCCTAAACAATACAACAAAGTTGTTAAGTCCTCTATTCCAGCAAAGAAAAGATGAATGTTAAATGGACAGGATCCACCCGTAACATTTTTCTGAAAAACAAAACTTATAGCATTAATAAACAACACAGAATCTCCTCTATGAGAGGTTCACATGGGAATATGCCTTGTCTCCTCCTTTAACACAAATTACAGCTGTTGCACCTTCACATGATAATGGCAGCCATTTTCCTAGAGCTTCCTGTTTCAAATTTTGGACCTGTACCACATGATATGGGACCCAGTGGGAATGTCTCTTGTGGCCATTATGACCTTCTCAAAATCCCCACCTTGTGAAAGAATTTACTCTCTCTCTTTCTTTCATTTGTAGTCCATCCTGCTGTGGTTGTAGGCGCTTACATTTACTCTTTAATTGGAAACAAAATCTAGAAATATGGCCAGCTCTGCCACATGAAAAACAAACTTTCAAATGCTTTCCTTTATGTCCTGGGCAAAACCTTGCTGTGAGACCCCAGACGACCACACGAAAAGCATTTGACTGATTTGCATTTCATATAAAGTGCTGTAGCCTTAACTGTATTTTTAGAAAACGTTGGTGGAGAAACGGCGTAACACTGCTCTAAATTTGGCACATTTGAAACCTCTTTTGAAACATTCTTAACAAAATCAACCTCATCCTCTATGGAGGATGCAGTATGCCCAGCCACATAGCTTTCAGCTGCCTTTAGCCTGTCCTGAAGCTGCTCAACTTCCATCTTCTATAATTTGTTTTCTGCCATTACTACCTCGTTGCTAACTGACAAAGCGACCATGTTTTTAGTAGACACTTTCAAACTTTTCAGCTCCATATTCAAAACATTTATCTGACTCTCTAGAATTTTTTTGCTCCTGCAGATCTCCATCCAGACACATTCTAAATATCATTCTAGACAACTATCAACTAAAGAACTATCAAAAGGCACATAGAATTTTTGAAAAAGCATTTCTGCTTTAACTAGGATACATGAAAATTTTTTTGAGAGGTTCTATAGTTCACCTTATTTGATCAAAAACTGCTTTAAGCCCACCTCCGATATCTTGCAAGGGACCTCAAATGCAGGTGTGTTCCTACCTAATGTTTCTCCTCTTTAGGGCCTGTATCATACCTCCATACTTCAGGGAGTGAAGGCACCAGCTCTAATTACACCACTGCTGTCACGGTTCATGCCCGGCGGTCCCTGCCTTGGACCGTCGGCCAGCCGTGCCTGCCATTATCGCTGCAGCGCTCCTTGTGCAGGGTCCCGGGCAGCCTGTTTCTGCTATGTACTTGCCTTCCTGTCCAGTTCTTGTTGCTTCCTGTCATGTCTGTGCACTGTGCCCCCTTAGGCGTGCGCCGGCTGGCAGCCTTCTGCCTATTTTTAATTAGTCTTCCTTCCTTTTCACCTCTGACCTCTGCTATAAGAGGAAGTTTCTTGTCTTTACTCATGGTCAGTTCATTGCAGTCTGTTGCTATGCTCTTGCTGTGTCCAGCTGCTTCCCAATCTATGACTGCCTACCACATCTCAGGTCCCTTGCTGTTGGATACTTTAACCCCTGAGTTTGCTGGCCAGTTGACTGCTTCCGCATCTGAGCTCCTGGCCATCTGATATCTGTTGTCCTCCGGTGTCTGCTGTATCCTGCCATGTTCCTTCCTGGTATGGTGCTCTCCGTGCTTGATGTATCCTGGCCGTGTCCCCTTGTCCTGTAACCTGCTGTATTACCCGTCCAGTTCCTGCCGTATCCTGTGGTCTATGTGTACGTTTATCCCTCCTGTAATCCTGCTGTAATGTTCCTGTGTTCCCTATACCAATACCTTGGATTACCTGTCCCTGCACCTCGCTGTCCAACCGCAGGTAGGCCACATCAGGATAGCGACCTGTGGGGTCCCGCAAGCCAAGTCCATCCCGCTTGCTGCAGGCTTTGGTGAAGACCAGGGCCCCTAAGACGCCGCTCCCTGGCGTGGTCCTCCCAGCACCACCTCGACTGGTTGAACACAGAGTATCCACACCCAGATGTCTTCGGTCGGACGCTCGGCATAACGTCTGTCCAGCGCCTCACCTGTTACAGTATGAACTGATCCATGGATTACCGCCGAGTGACCCTGCCCTCGTCTAGAGTGTCTGTCTGTCCTCAGGTTCATGGTTCGTCCCAGAGGCGTCTGCACCCGTTGCCACTGGCCCATGGTTCGCCCAGAGCATCCGCACCCTTTGCCTGCTGGCTTCATGGTTCGACCCAAGCATCTGCACCTTTGCCTGCCTGTCTTCATGGTTCGCCAGACATCTGCACACTTTTTGGCCTGCTGGCTCATGGTTCGCCCAGACATCTACATCCAGTTTCCTGCTGGCTCATGGTTTGCCCAATCGTCTGCAAACCCGTTGCCTGCTGGCTCATGGTTCGCCCAGAGCGTCTGCACCCGTTGCCTGCTTGGCTCATGGTCCGCCCAGGAGAATCTGCCCCCATTGCCTCTGGCTCATGGTTCGCCCAGGAGTGTCTTCACTCCGTTGCCTGCTGGCTCATGGTTCGCCCAGAGCGTCTGCACCTGTTTTTCCCGCTGGCTCATGTTCACCCCAAGTGTCGTGCACCCCGTTGCCTGCTGGCCATGTTTCGCCCAAGCGTCAGCACCCTTAGCCTGCTGGCTCATGGTTCGCCCAGAGGTCTGCACCCGTTTCCTGCTGGCTCATGGTTCGCCCAGAGCGCTGCACCCATTGCCTGCAGGCACATGGATCACGCAGGATTGTCAGCACCCGTTGGCCCTGCTGGCTCATGGTTCGCCCAGAGCGTCTCACCCCTTGCCTGCTGGCTCATGTTTTGCTAAGCGTCTGCACCCGATGCCTGCTGTCTCATGGTTTTGCCCATAGCGTCTGCACCCGTTGCCTGCTGCTCATGTTTTGCCCAGCGTCTGCACCCGTTGCCTGCTGCTCATGGTTCTCTACAGAGCATCTGCAGCCCTTGCCTGCTGGCTCATGGTTCCGTGCCCGAGGGTGGGGAGCGACTTGCACCGTTGCCTGCTGCTCATGGTTTCGCCAGAGCTCCTGCCACCCGTTTGCCTGCTGGCTCATGGTTCGCCCAGAGTGTCAATTTTGGTATCCCTGTCCGCTGGCTACTGGTACACCCATAGTATCAGTACTCTGGTCTGCTGGCCATGTACGCCCAGGAGTGTCGTCTATCTGTCCGCTGGCTCAATGGTTCCGCCCAGATGTTCAGTCCTGTCTTTCCCGCTGGCTAATGGTTCCGCCCAGAAGCGCCCTTTGCCCTATCTCATGGTTTCCTGCCCAGAGCGGCCCGTTTTGCCTATCTCATTGTGTTCCACCCATAGGCCGCCCGTTTTGTCCTAGCTCAAGGTTCCGCCCATAGCGGCCATTGCCTAGCTCATGTCAGCACCAGAAGCGAGTCTAATTGGCCTAGCTCAAAGGTCCAGGCCCGAGCATCCGTTTGGCCGTAAGATCATGGACCCGCCCAGAGCGTCCGTTTGGCTAGCTCATGGTCCAGCCCAGAGCGTCCTTAGGCCCTAGCTCAGGTCCAGCCCAGAGCGTCCCGTTTGGCCTAGCTCATGGTCTCAGCCCAGAGCGTCCTTTGTTGGGCCTAAGCATCATGGCCAGCCCAATACGTCCGATTGGCCTAGCACATGGTCCAGCCCAGAGCGGTCCGTTTGGCCTAGCTCATGGTCCGAGCCCAGAGTTCTGTTTGGCTAGCTCATGGTTCCGCCAGTGCGTTCATTTGGCCCAGGCTCAGTGGTCCAGCCCCAGAGCGTCGTTTGTGCCAGCTCATGTCCACCCTAGCGTGCCCTTAGGCCTACTCTTGGTTAACCCAGAGCGTCTGTCTGTTGTAATACTCTTGGGTCCATCCCAGAGCGTCCTCTGTTTGCCTAGCTCTTGGTCAGCCCAGAGCGTCAGTCCTGTTTGCCTAGCTTCAATGGTCCCGCCCAGAGCGTCCGTCTGTTTCCTAGCTCAGGTCCCCCGCCCAGGATCGTCCGTCTGTTTTCGCTAGCTCATTGTCCCTCCCCAGAGCGTTACGTCTGTTTGCCTACTCATGTCCCGCCCCAGAGCGTCCCTCTGGTGCCTAGCTCATGGTCCCGCCCCGAGCGTCCGTCTGTTGACTAGCTCTGTCCCGCCCCTGAGTTCCCCTCCATATTTGCCTATGCCCCCGTTTGTTTCCACCCATGCACCTCCTATACCTAGGTTTTCCCTATACTGGCTATTTTACAGCCTTACTTGGTTTTGGGGTTGCCCCCGGTAGAAGTTGCGGGCCCCTGGCCTAAGTGGAATTCCATTCTGTGAATTGGACGGGGAGGAGGTGCTTTTGAGAGGGGGGTAAACTGTCACGTTCATGCAGCGGACCCTGCCTTGGACCGTCGCCTGTCCCGTGCCTGCCATGTCTTTTGCTGGGGCTCCCTGTAAAGGGGTCCTGACAGCCTGTGTTCTGGCTATGTACTTGCCTGCTGTCCCGTCTTGTTGCTTCCAGGGTCCTGTCTGTGGCCTGTGCTCCTAGGGCGTGTGCGCGGCAGCCTTCCTGCCTATTTTATTAGTTTTCCTGGTTCTGTGCACCTTCCTCTTCACCTCTGACCTTCTGGCTATAAGAGGAAGTTCTTGTCTATTACTCTGGTCAGTTCCTTGCAGGCTGTAGCAGGTCTCATTGCGGTTGTCCAGCTGCTTCCCATCTTGAATCTCCATCAATCAGGGGTAGCGACCTAGGGTCCCGCAGCCAATCCATCCCGCTTTGCGGCAGGCTCGTGGGAAGACCAGGGGCCCCTTAACTCCGCTCCCTGCGTGTCCTCCAGCTAACCACCTCGCCTGTGGTGATCACAGGAGGATCCACACGGCGGATGTCAGCGGTGCCGAGCGCCTCGGCAAACGTCTGTCATTCGCCGCGATCCCGTTACAACAGCATTGATTTTAAAAAACCCTGTGATGGATCACCATAACACACACAAGGCATCTACTTTGTGTGTAAAATTTCATTTTGTGCCTTCAGTTATTGAATAACGCGACTGCTGATGACGCAGACCCGAAAACAGCAAAGCGCATTTGCCTTCAGACTTTGACAACTTCTTTATTGCAATAGCCTGAGATATAAAGTTTTTAGCTTCTAACCATGGATCGTTAGATCTCTCCATCATAGTTACAAGCTCCTTCGTATCCCTTACTTTAGCAATTTTTTAAGAAGCACTCCATACTGAATTTTACACAACGACAGATACCAAAAAATAACACACTATACAATATCTACACAAACAAATGCACCCCACAATTGCACTCATAACCTCCTGTAGTCAGAAATTCCCTGTATCATATATACTATATATAATATAAATATAAATATAAATATATATATATATATATATAAAATTATTCATAAAAATATCATAAATAACTATGTATCTATACAGAACATATACCGGGCATATATACAGATCACTGCCCCTCCTTACTGTGTTAATTTGAAAGGATTAGGTGCAATAAATGAAGGACACAAAAAGTAAGTTGTATAAAAAATTTATATTGAATATAGCATGCTGATATTGGATATAATGGTAATTATACATGATAAGGTGATTCGCCTGGATACAAAAAGAAAGGAAACAACAATGTTACATGAAACACTACACAAACTAAAACCTAATAACATTACACATCACTAACAACATACACTTATTTATTCATCCAGAAGGCCTTCACCACACTAAGTTCATGTGCCATTGCGCTCCCTGTGCGCTTCTAAAGAGTCCCAACATTTTGTGGGCTCTAGTTTGCTGTGACTTCCGCCTCAAGATACCTCCCCTCCCATCATCCAACCCTGGATATTTATATATTTTTTTCCTTCAGATCTCAAAATTTCACCACCATTAAGAAGGAATAATCTCTCTCCTTTGATCAATCATGGGGCAATAAACACTTCTGTGTTTCCTGCTTAGGTCTTTTCCCCCTGTGGCCAAATTATACAGCCCACACCTGCTAACTAGGTATGGTCACTCTTCATCAAGAAACCCCCCTGAATGCATCCTGATCACATGGGAAAACTTGTTTTAAGACAACAAACCCTTCTGTGTAGATATCTATCAGCCGGTTTTTACAATGTTATGGCATCGTGGCAGAGGTAGATAACTTTCAATTAGCACCTATATGCATACATGCCAACTCTCCCGCTTTTGGCGGGGGTGGTCCCGCTAATGGGGGTCCCCTCCCCCCGCCCTCCCGGGAGAGTTGGCATTTCTCCCGCCGCCAGCAGGCAGCGGGGGTCCTTTAAGTGACCGCGGCGCCAGAGTAGTGCTAGTGCGCTACTCTGGCGCCGCCGGGTCGCTCCTACAGGCGGGTGAAGCGGCCGCAGCCGCACAGTCAGTCAGCAGTACAGGGAGGAGGCAGGAGGGATCGTTCCCCTCCTGCCTCCTCCCCCTGTATGTACAGCGCCGGTGTGCGCTGTACATACACCTCAGCGTCGCAGGGGGTGTGACTGCACTCACTCCCCCTGCGACGCTGAGGAGATCGGCCGGGGAAAGTCCGGAGCTGCAGGAGCCTGGTACGTGGCTTTTATTATTTTATTTTAATTAGTTATAGCAGGGCTCTACCTGGCTACAATGGGGGGGGTCTACCTGGCAACAGAGGGGGCACTACCTGGCTACAATAGGGGGGGGGGGGTCTACCTGGCAACAGAAGGGGCATGCCTGGCTACAAGGGGGGGTCTACCTGGCAACAGAGAGGGCACTACCTGGCAACAGAGGGGGCATCTACCTGGCTACTTTGGGGGGGGGGGGGGGTCTACCTGGAAACCCAGGGGGGCACTACCTGGCTACAAGGGGGGTCTACCTGGCAACAGAGAAGGCACTACCTGGCTAACAAAGGGGGCATCTCCCTGGCTAACAATGGGGGCATCTACCTGGCAACCAGAGGGGGCACTACCTGTCAACAGGGGGGGCACTCCCTGCTAACAAAGGGGGCATCTACCTGGCTAACAATGGGGGCATCTACCTGGCAACATAGGGGGCACTCCCTGGCAACAGAGGGGGCACTACCTGGCAACAGAGGGGGCATCTACCTGGCAACAAAGGGGGCATCTACCTGGCTAACAAAGGGGGCATCTACCTGGCTAACAATGGGGACAACTACCTGGCTACAAATTTGGCTCTACCTGGCTACAGAGGGGGCTCTACCTGGCTACAGAGGGGGGCATCTACTTGGCTACAAGGGGGCATCCACTTGCTTACAAGGGGGCATCTACCTGCTGTTATGCAGTTAGGTGGAGTGGGTGTGGCTTTTTGAAGGGGCGTGGCTATGCGCACCGCCCTCTATAATCTCCTGCTTTTTCAATTTCAAAAGTTGGCAACTATGCCTATATGAGATATGTGATCTTCGAAGATCTTCTCATGAGAAACCATATATTCCCACAAGTGAAATATCTTATACATATCATATAGAAGTATACCATATCATAATACTTTTAAAGGTCTGTATTTCTAACAAGGTCACTGTAAAAGACACCAATATTAAACGTCATACTGTAAAAAAGTTTATTTCACATATTCATTTCAAATTTCACATGCCTCAAGGCAATCAAAATGAACAGCCGTTATTGGGTGGCCACCCTCCTTGATCCACGTTACAAATCAAAAGTTAGCAATTTCCTTCCACCTACTCAATTTGAGAGTAGAATGCAGGAATTTGTGACAGGGCTCATTGACCAACTGGAGATATCTATTGCATCTTCTTCAAGTTCTAATGTCACGGTGGAACAGCGTCAGCAACGTGACAGCAGTAGAATGGCAAGTAGCCATAGCAGCAACAGCATTGGAAAAAAATCTTGTTTGAAATAGTCAATTTTTTATTGCAAATTTTTATTCTGATGGTCCATAAGGGCATCTGTGCGGGTTTTGTAGTCATGCTGCGGTAAAGAACAAGGATAGTCAATGTCCAGTTCACTAAAATATTGGTTCAATTACTTATTTCTTCTGGCAAATTTTATTCTAAGGGTCCATAAGGTCATCTGTGCGGGTTTTGTAGTCATGCTGCGGTAAAGGACAAGGATAGTCAATGTCCAGTTCACTAAAATATTGGTTCAAATAATTATTTCTTCTTGCAAATGTCACGTGGCCCAGACTGCGGGCGCACTCGTGTCCCTGCGGTCCCCGTCGCGCCCGCGGCGGGTGACCCTCGGGCGCTCTCACTTACCTCCCTCTCCTGCTCCCCCCCCCCCCCCCCCGTTGCCGCCTGTGGCGCCCCACCCCCCCTAGGAATTGGTGTTGACACCCGCGACCCTATATAATGCTCCACCTTTCCTTGACCTTGCCGATTCCATTGCCTGTACCTATGCGGGGAAAACCCTTTGACATCCTTTTCGTCTTTTCCCCTTGTACCAGTTCCGTTTCCCCGTCAACAACCACGAACCTTCGTTGCCGCCCTGACCTTCTGGCCGCCCCGACTACGGTTTGCCTGCCCATCTTACTGCGTTACGCTTTGGCCCCCCTCCGCAAGCAGGTCACATCAGGGGGGGCGACCGTGGCTCCCCCCGCGCAAGTCCATCCCGCTTGCGGTGGGCTCTGGTGAAAACCGGGACCCACTTAGACTCCCTCCCCGGTGTGGTCCTCCCCCCCTTCGGCGGCCCAGTGGGTGCACATCCCATCCGTTTCAGCAAATTTTTTTTTGAGGGTCCATAAGGGCATCTGTGCGATGTTTTTGGTCATGCGCCCTAAAGGACAGCGATATTATTCCATTCACTAAATATTGGTTAAATACTATTCTTCTTGGATTTTTTCTGAGGGTCCATAAGGGCATCTGTGCTGATGTTGTGGTCATGCTGCGGTAAAAGACAGCGATAGTCAATGTCCTTTTTACAAAAATCTTGTTTAAATTACTGATTTCTTCTTGCAAATTTTATTCTGAGGGTCCATAAAGGCATTTGTGCTGGTTTTGGGGTCAGGCTACTGTAAAAGCGATGCCAGGGATGCCAAAAGGGAAGTATTCCTGTCAGAGGCCCGAATCAAAAAAGGGGCACGGTGATATGTTAAAAATCGGAAGTAGTAATTTGATGTAGCTGCATGTGGGCATGAAATGGTTAATAGATGACTGATGGCAGCCCTGGTTCTCACGGCACCCACTCTAACTAGAGCTCTGCTTGCTGAACCTCCATGCTCCCCGTTGGGGTGTTCTTGCTGCCACCACATATATGAAATTTTCTTGGGCCCTGGTGAAAAAAGTGATAGGGGTCTCTTGCCAGTACCATGTGCCATTTCCAATACCGGTGTCTTCTTATGTGTCAAGGGGGCCCTGTAGCAGCTGCTACCGTTGTACCTGCTGAGGCTTCGCCGTCCTGATCTTTTCAATTAGCCATTGAATGGAATGAATTATTTTAGCCTGTGAATTTTTTTCTGTGACTCTTAGAGCCTAATTCTCTTGACTAAGATGTACCACATATCCAGTTTACTGTTGTGGATGGTAATTCCAGCTTCTCCTCACCTGTTTTGATATAAAAATTAACCTGGTCATCCTCTCCTATTGACTTTAATGGGAATCGGTGATTGATCAAAATCGGCGTGATATTTTTGACACTTGTCAAGATTACAATATTTTTTACTGATCGCTCATCACTAATGAGGAGTGGCTAAAAATTTTGTTAAGGAAAAGGAGTACATTACTAAAAAATTTACAGCCAGAGGTTATTCCCAAGCATTATTGCAAAAACCACAAGAAAAAAGAAAAAATAGTACACCGTTTTCTATTTAAAAAAAAAACGCCGAATCCTAAAAAACTTTGAAAAATCTAGTATTTTCCACTACATACAGTAAAGATTTCAATCTAGTGAAAAAAAAAACTTTTATAAAAAAAAATATATTTTTTTATTGCCACAAGAGGCGATACTGGCAGACATTGTGGATTAGGGAGTAGAGTGTGTAGCCAGGCAGGGAGAAAACAATCGGTAATGAAGTTTCTCCTTGTCTTTTTTTCTACTGAGAAAACCGTTCGTGACACGTAGATAACATGTAAAGGTATTTTTCCGTGTGGGAGAAATAGAAGTACTGTCTGTAAATATAGATTGAAGAGTAAGTATTTTACAAATAGAATCACAGGGAGAAAGAACAGAATTCAAAGCTTCAACGGGTTGTGATGCACAACATGCAATTTATGCGATAGAATGTACATATTGCAAAAATAAACGTACATAAGGAAGCTCCATACGTAAAGTTAAACAAAAAATTTCTGAACATATATCGAGCATCACTAATAAACAGATACAAATGTCGGGTGCGGCAAAACATTTTGCAGAAAAACACGCAGGATCTATGGAAACTTTGGGTTTCTTTGTAGTGGAACAAGTGGTTAAACCCAAGAGGGGAGGAGATCGGGAGAAACTAGTTAGGATTAGGGAAGTGTACTGGATCTTAGAAATGCACAAATTCCCAATGGGACCTAATTACAGAAGCAATTTGCTATATATATAATGGCAAAGATATATTATTATTATTTATTGTGTCGCGCCATTGATTGCAGGGCGCAGTACATTCCAGGGGGGTTACAAACATAAGTCAAACAATTGCAATAGTGACAATCTGTGACTAACAACTGGTACAGAGGGAGAGAGGGCCCTTTCCGTGAAGGCTTACAATCTACAAGGAAGGGGGAAGGAGACATAAGGTGAGGGGCAGACATGTTTGTGGAACGTGTAGTGACAGCGGAGTTATTGTTGGTTATAGGCTATCCTGAGGTGGGTTTTCAGGTTGCTTTTGAAGCTGGTGAAAGCAGGAGAGAGTCTGATGTGTTGGGGTAGTGAGTTCCAGAGTGTGGGGGAAGCACGAGAGAAGTCTAGGAGACGCTTGTGTAAGGAGCTGACAAGAGGAGAGCAGAGGAGCGGAGATTGCGTGAGGGGAGATATCTGGAGATTAAGGCAGAGATGTATAGAGGGGAGAAGTTATCAAGAGCTTTGTAGGTTATGGTTAGTAATTTGAAGTGAATGCGCTGGGTAATGGGTAGCCAGTGAAGGGACTGGCAGAGGGGAGAGGCAGTGGAGTAGTGAGGAGAGAGGTAAATAAGTCGGGCAGCAGAGTTGAGGATGGATTGAAGTGGCGCACGAGTGGTAAACAGGAGGCCACAGAGAAGGGTGTTGCAGTAGTCTAGGTGGGAGATGATGAGTGCATGGACCAGCATATTTGTAGTGACAGGGTTAAGGAACGAGCGGATTCGTGAAATATTTTTCAGGTGGAGGCGGCAGGAAGAGGTAAGGCAGGATGTGTGGTTTTAAGGACAAAGCGGAGTCAAGGGTTATCCCAAGGCAGCGGACTTGCGGGACCGGTGTGAGTGTGGAGCCGTTGACTGTAATAGAGAGATCAGGTGGAGGGATGGATTGGAAAGGTGGAAAAATAATTAATTCAGTTTTCTCTACATTAAGTTTTAGAAGACGGGAGAAGAAGGAGGATATGCACGACAGACAATCTTGGATCCGGGACAGTAAAGAGTTAATGTCTGAGCCAGAGATATACAGTTGTGTGTCATCAGCATACAGGTGGTATGGAAAGCCATGTGATGCTATGAGCTGACCCAGACCAAGACTGTAGATAGAGAAGAGTAAGGGGCCCAGGACTGAACCCTGATGGACACCAACAGGGAGAGGGTGAGAGGAGGAGGTGGTGCGAGAGTGAGGGATGCTGAATGTCAGATCAGTGAAATATGAGGAGATCCAGGAACGGGCCAAGTCTGTGATGCCGAGGGAGGAGAGGATTTGTAGGATGGAATGGTCAACAGTGTCAAAGGCAGAGGATAAGTCTAGGAGGAGAAGGATAGAGTAGTGACGTGAGGCCTTAGCAGTTACAAGGTCGTTGGTGACTTTCTTTAGAGCGGTTTCTGTAGAGTGATGGTATCAGAAACAAGATTGCAGTGGGTCAAGAAGAGAGTTGGAGGCCAGATGGGAGAACAGTTAAAGGTAGATGCGGTGTTCAAGGCATTTAGAAGCAAATGGAAGCAGTGAGATGGGGCGATAGTGTTTATATACACAGTCTAGTATAGTTACAATACGCAATATATATGTGTATTATAACTAGACTAGACTGTATCATAATTTGTATAAGCATATATATTTTCTATATACACTCACCGGCCACTTTATTAGCTACACCTGTCCAACTGCTCGTTAACACTTTAATTTCTAATCACCAATCACATGGCGGCCCAATCAGTGCATTTAGGCATGTAGACATGGTCAAGACAATCTCCTGCAGTTTTAAAAACCGAGCATTAGTATGGGGAAGAAAGGTGATTTGAGTGCCTTTGAACGTGGCATGGTTGTTGGTGCCAGAAGGGGCTGGTCTGAGTATTCCAGAAACTGCTTATCTCCTGGGATTTTCACGCACAACCATCTCTAGGGTTTACAGAGAATGGTCGAAAAAAAAAAAACATCCAGTGAGCGGCAGTCCTGTGGGCGGAAATGCCTTGTTTATTTCCAGAGGTCAAAGGAGAAAGGGCAGACTGGTTCGAGCTGATAGAAAGGCAACAGTGACTCAAATAAGCCACCCGTTACAACCAAGGTAGGCAGAAGAGCATCTCGAACGAAAAGTACGGCGAACTTTGATTCAGATGGGGTACAGCAGCAGAAACCACACCGGGTGCCACTCCTTTTAGCTAAGAACCCGGAAAAATGAGGCTCCAATTTGCCCAACCCCATCGAAATTGGACAGTAGAAGATTGGAAAAAACGTTTGCCTGGTCTGATGAGTCTCGATTTTTTTGCTGCGACATTCGGGTGGTAGGGTCAGAATTTGGCGTCAACAAACATGAAAGCATGGATCCAAACCTGCCCCCTTTTATCAACGGTTCAGGCTGGTGGTGGTGGTGTCAGTTGTGGGGAATATTTTCTTGGCACTCTTTGGGGCCCCTTGGTACCAATGTAGCATCTTGAAACACCTTGTGGAATCTATGCCACGGAGAATTGAGGCAGTTCTGAAGGCAAAAGGGGGTCCAATCCGTTACTAGCATGGTGTACCTAATAAAGTGGCCGGTGAGTGTAAAGTCATTGTATATTTGTGTATACTTGTACAAGTGTTTTTATGTATTGCTATAATTGGTTTTAAAGGTATCTAAGATGGGTGTAACCCACTTACCACGTAGCTGTTGACAAGGACTCACACAAGCCTTAATTGCGTCTGAGGACGGCATGCACTGATTTTTTCTGTGTCTGTAAGTTATGTATTTATAATAAAGAATGCTTTTATTGCGCGATATATTACCTTCATTGGTTAAACAAGCACAGAGGGCCGCCGGCGATCCGTGCAGAGAGCTGATATCATACCCGGGATCCCAATTGCTGAAGGGTGAGTGCTATTAAAATGCTTTTTAAAAAATATGTATTATTACTTTTTCAAGTTATTTCAGTGATCATTGGGAGTTTTTCTTTCTTTAACGAAAGGGGAACAACAGTTTTGTCATTTCTAAAAGATTGTGTAGGAATCCAGCATAGTAGTTTAAAACTAAAACATTAGTAAAGTTAAAACATTATTCACCATATTTTTTAATGTGAAAACACTAACCTTTGCCTTGTGTTTTCAGGAGTATAGTGAACAGTTCACCACCGGACCTTGCAGCCATAGTGGAAAATAGAAACTTGAAAATCCGCACCCGGCTTCGTGGTAAAATATCCTAAATTTATTTTGAACCATTAAAAATCAAAGTAAACATGCCATACAAAAAAGCGGTCATAGCGGAACAAGGTATGTGAAGAAAGAGTCTAACCCACTGATGCGTTTCGAACGCTAAACGTTCTTACTTATGGTTATTGCCCTGAGTTTGTTGAATCAGAAAGTGACGTAAGATAGAGAAAAGCTTTGGTTCTGAAATGTTTTAATTGTCAAGCAAACTGAGATGTAATTTAGATGTGATCAAGAACCACTTTAGGTTTTAAACACGTAAATGTTTACACCAGTTTTTGCGCCATTTTACTGCTTTTTTTACATATCACATGTTTACAAATCAAGGACTCTATTTTAAGCTACTGTGCTGGATTCCTACACAATCTTTTGGAAAGTGTTATAACCATGGCTGATGGTTTGGATCCAAGAGAACATAGGCACGGGACTAAATATATTAGGGAAAGAGAAGCCTATGAATAGTGAGCTGAATCTTCACTCTTTATGTATTTTGAGTGTTGAACAATTTTATCAGCGTGTGTGTAGATAGATAGATAGATAGATAGATAGATATGAGATAGATAGATATGAGATAGATAGATATGAGATAGATATAGATAGATATGAGATAGATAGATAGATAGATATGAGGAGATAGATAGATTATAGATAGATAGATAGATATGAGATAGATAGATTAGATAGATAGATAGATAGATAGATAGTTATGAGATAGATAGATAGATATGGAAGATAGATAGATAGATAGATAGATAGATAGAAAAGATAGATATGAGATAGATAGATATGTGATAAATAGATATGAGATAGATAGATAGATAGATATGAGAGAGATAGATAGATATGAGATATATAGATATGAGAGCGATAGCTAGATAGATAGATAGATAGATAGATATGAGATAGATAGATAGATAGATAGATAGATATGAGATAAATAGATAGATAGATAATGAGATAGATAGATAGATATGAGATAGATAGATACGAGATAGATAGATAGATAGATAGATATGAGATAGATAGATACGAGATAGATAGATAGATAGATAGATAGATAGATAGATAGATAGATATGAGATAGATAGATAGATATGAGATAGATAGATACGAGATAGATAGATAGATAGATAGATAGATAGATATGAGATAGATAGATAGATGGATAGATAGATATGAGATAGATAGATAGATAGATAGATAGATAGATAGATAGATAGATATGAGATAGATAGATAGATAGATAGATAGATATGAGATAAATAGATAGATAGATATGGGATAGATAGATAGATAGTGAGATAGAATAGATACAGATAGATGATAGATAGATATGAGATAGATAGATACAGATTGATAGATAGATAGATAGATAGATATGAGATAGATAGATAGATATGAGATAGATAGATACGAGATAGATAGATAGATAGATATGAGATAGATAGATATGAGAGATAGATATGAGATATGTGATAGATATGAGATAGATATGAGATAGAGAGATAGATAGATAGAAAGATAGATAGATATGAGATAGATATGAGATAGATAGATATGAGAGATAGATAGATAGATATGAGATAGATAGATAGATAGATAGATAGACAGATTGATATGCAAGAATAGATATGAGAGATAGATAGATATATATGAGATAGATATGAGATAGATAGATAGATAGATAGATAGATATGAGATAGATAGATAGATATGAGATAGATAGATAGATAGATAGATAGATATGAGAGAGATAGATAGATATGAGATAGATAGATAGATAGATAGATAGATAGATAGATAGAGAGAGAGAGAGAGAGAAAGATAGATAGATATGGGATAGATAGATAGTTAGATATGAGATAGATAGATATGAGAGATAGATAGATAGATATATAGATAGATAGATAGATATATGATAGATAGATAGACAGATTGATATGCGATAGACAGATATGAGAGATAGATAGACAGACAGACAAACAGATAGGAATTGGAAACAAGCACAAAATAGCTGATCGATACAGTGCAAGTGTTTCCTCCATTTTTCCCTCCAGATGTCTTTCTGAACACTGACTGACTGTAAAGGAAGTCTAGACCGTGAATCAAATCTAATAACTGTTTTTAACAATGTATGTTTTGTACTGTTGGTGTATTGCCCTGAGAACATATGCTGACATATATTCTGATGTTTCCATTAACTTTAAAACTCTGCCTAAAGAGCATCCTTAGCACACGTTTGCTTGGTATAAATGTACAAGGGGATAAGTGATGTGTTGGGGGCTGTTAATGCCTTTGGGCTGATTTTGGAATAAAGAGATGACACAGCAGTTACAGAAGGACACAGTCTTTGCAGCTGAAATACAAGCAGGCTTTTCTCTGATCGGGCACTGTAGCTTGGTTGTTACAGAAGCTTATAAGTAGGTGCACAATACTTTAGTAGCGCAGTACTTAAAGGGGTTGTCTCACTACATTGATTCATCTCACCTCAGTCCTGTTTTCTTGATTTCATTTTGAATTCCGGGGCGTGTTTACTGGCTTCTACTAGGCTGCAGTAGAAGCCAGGTCTGTAGGTATCGCAACCAGTGGTGGCCGCCTATCGGGAGAGATCAAAGTGGTCTGTAACTATAATGACCTGAGGAGCTGATGCCGCCCATACAAGAGGGGATATCTAGGAATAGGTAGGATACTGTTAATGGACACATATTGCAAAGTGACTTGTTTTTGCAAGAACTTTAACAGAAAAAGCAGCAATCCTTGTAGTGAGACATCCCCTTTAATAAATAGTATCAACTGGCAGTATGTTTTGGTGGTTCACAAGTCTTTGGGTTACTTACCGGCACATTGTCTCTATCCTTTGTCTAAGGGATACTCAAAGTTGTCACAGATGGAAGAAGCATCACAGGTGTCACTTATGTCCCCCTCCTGTAACAGAACTGTCTCTCTGGCTGTTCCTCATTGTTCTAATCAGGAATCGCACATCTCACTCCCTTCACGGTCCGAACAGTCCCACAGAAGCTCTTCTTTGCAAACTCAACAGTCTGGGCTGTCCCCAGTTCCAGCCACCAAAGGAGTGGCACCACTAATGCTGTCTCTCAACTTCTCTCACTGCTTATGGAACGGTCTCCTATCACCATACACAGCAATTACAGTCCAGCAGTTACTGCAACATGAAAACACAGTGTAAGAACATCCTGTTTAAACAAACTTTTAAATCATGAATCCAGATTATTTTTGTCCTGACACTAAGAATGACCCTGATCATTTTTGATGCATGCCTAGCATACTTTTGAAACGAGAAAATTCCATCCACTATATAAAAAGACCCATCTGCATGGTTTTCTCACTGACATGAAATCAGAATAAACCTTCCCTGTTTTAGGTCAATTATGAACCAAAATTATTTATATTTGCCAAATGCCAGAATAATGAGAGAGAGATTGTTTAAGGCATTTTCCTTAATTTCTGCAAAGTCAAACGTTTCCATACACTAGGATTACTCTGCCTTTAAACAATTTGGGACCGCCCATATGATGATGTCATGATTTTGGAAGCTTCTGATAGGTTTATTGGCAACATCTGAGTTAATTAGAGATATAGCTGTGGATGCATTTTATTGCACATCAGAAACACACTGCTTCTGTGGGTAAAATCATGGAAAAGTCTAAAGAAATCAGTCAAGATATCAGGAAGATTGTGGACTTGCACAAGTCGGGAACATTTTTGAGTGCAATTTCCAGATACCTGAAGGCGCCTCGTACATTTGCACAAACAATTGTATGCAAGTACAAACAAAATGGGAAGGTCAGGAAGGAGATGGGTTCTGTGTCTGCTTTGGTCCAACATGTTCATATCAACCCAAGAATAAAAGCAAAAGACCTTGTGAAGATGCTGGAGGAAGCTGGTAAGATTGTGTCATTATCCACAGTGAAACAAATATGTATCAACATGGGCTGAAAGGCCACTCAGCCAGGAAGAAGACATGATTCCAAAAGAAACATATAAAAGCCGGATTAATGCAAATGCACAGGAACAAAGACCTACATTTTTGGAGACATGTCCTGTGGTTTGACGAAACTAAAATTGAACTGTTTGGCCAAAATGACCATTGTTATGTTTGAAGGAAAAAGAGAGAAGCTTGGAAGCCTAAGAACTCCATCCCAACTATGAAATATGGGGGTGGCAGCATCATGTTGTGGGGTTGTTTTGCTGCAGGAGGGACTGGTGCACTTCACAAAATAGATAGCATCATGAGGAAAGAGATTATATGGCAAAACTGAAGCAACATCTCAAGACATCAGCCAAGAAGCTTGGGCGGAAATGGGTCTTCCAAATGGACAATGACCTGAAGCTACTGCCAGACTGGGTACAAAGTGGCTTAAGGATAACCAAGTCAATGTTTTGGAGTGGCCATCACAAAGCTCTGATCTCAATACCATTGAAAACTTATGGGCAAAGCTGAAAAGCTAGCTGCGAGCAAGGCGACCTATAAACATGGCCAAGGAATGGGCCAAAATTCCTACCAATTATTGTGAGAAGCTTGTGGAAGGATCCAAAACGTTTAACCCAAGTCCTACAGTTTAAGGGCAATGCTACCAAATACTAATTAAATGTATGGAAACCTTTGACTTTTATAGAAAGTAATGAAAATGCATGAAAAATTCTCCCTCTCATTATTCTGGCATTTGTCAAATATAAATAATTTTGGTTCCTAATTGACCTAAAACAGGAAAGGTTTACTCTGATTTCATGTCAGATAGTGAGAAACACATGCAGATGTGTCTTTTTATATAGTGTATGGAAACTTCTGGTTTCAACTGTAAATATGCAAGTATATATTGCATTATATGTGATAAGTCAAAATTTACCTATGCAAGTGCGAGATTCCAGTGCAAATGATCAAAGGTTCTCAAATCCTAGAAGTATTTTTGGTTGCATCTTTAAATGAAGATCCCTTATGATTTTAGTGTTGTCTGAGAGATTGAAAAAGTCGTTGCCAAAGCAAATATACAAACATTTGTGACAACATTGGATCCCTCTCCTTGTAGTGTCTTTTATCTCAGATTCATCATCTGTTTCTCAGTCTGGCTATCAAACCATACAAGCTTGCTTGAAAGAAGCCTTCAGATTTCTGCAGCCATGTGCCTGATAAACAGTGTGTGCAGCAGCGCAGATGGAAATATCTCACATGATCTGTCTGTGTCTATTGCCCAGCAGGGGAACAAAAAAGATGCTAGAGGCTACAGCTAACCGTGTCCATGAACTAGAGACTGCTGAATTCTATACAGGAGGGTATTATAGTAGTTAGGCTATTTATATTCCTGTTTACCGTAACCGAAGTTAAAGGGGTGTTCCAGGAAAGTCAATGGCTCGTTTGTCCGACAAGCCATGAAAAACATAGAGGAAAAGCAGCATACTCCCCTCCTGGACGCTCAAGTCAGCCCCGGTGGCCGTTCCGTTCATCTCAGCTGTAGCACAGAACGGTCATTATTCACATGACAGGTGCAATGAAGGGTCTCTGCTAGTGATGATCAAACCCTCAAACTAAGAGGCGTTTGAGTCGAATTCAAACTGCATTAAAGTCAATGGGAGAAGAAGTTCAGGTTACTTTCTATACCTATACAGGTGAGGAGAAGCTGTAATTACCATCCATAACAGTAAACTGGATATGTGAACAACTTAGTGCAGAAAGTTTAGCTCTAAGAGTGACAGAAAAAAATTGAGAGGCTAAAATGCTTCATTCCTTTCAATGGCTAACTGAAAAGATGAGGATAGCTTGCAAGTGGGGGTATAGCTATAGGGGGTGCAGTGGTAGCAGCTGCTATGAGGCCCTGCACCCTGAGGGGGCCCAAAAGCCCCTTTGACACATAGTGTTGTAGACGGAACCACAAAGGGGTTTCCATTTCCCAGTGTGGGGTCAAATCAGTATATTGTATGACACGTGCCAGAGTAAGAATTCACAGCCTGACAATTTCTCAGTCAAATGAGTTCTCCTCAAGTTTATTGCAGAGACACAACTTTTAACCAGCTGGGCGTATACACATTCCAGAAGCAACATGTGACATTACATCCCCCCTGTTAATTGGCTCTTCTTATCTACATTTTAAATGACACACCCCCCTTTTTTTAAAGGAAAAAGTCAAAAAACAGTTGGGGGCCAGTGGCCTCTTGGCATATCGGGGTTTTGGGTTGTGCTGCCCCCAGAACGCCATTTTGGGGGTGGTGGGAATAGAAAATTAACTAATACTTTCCCAAAAAACAGTTATCTTTAAAAAACCAAGGGCCTTTTGTTAACACTTTAAAAGAGTTTAGGTTCTACGGGGAAAGCATTTAGTGCCATAATAAAAAAAACATGTCGGGAATTATACGACAAATATTTTTAAAAATAGAGACAAAAAGGATCACCAGATATAACCTTTTTTGCCCATTCAAAACCCGTTTTGGAGATTTGGGTTAATTGGGGGTTTGGTGTTATACAATTACTTGAACCCAAAACTGCCCAAAAAATGGAATTTCTTAAGGGAAATAAATTTCACAAACCCAACAACTACTTAAAATTTGATTTATTTTTGGGGAAGATTTGGTAACTTTTTATTTTTTATGAAATAACGGAACCCCAAAACTGCAAAAAATGAATTGGGGGCCCCTTGGTATGATTGATTTTTATGAGAAAGTGTTTATGGGGGGTTAAGGGTTTTTTGTGAGCCTGAAAAAGCCCGCCAAATAAAGCTTTGGTGGGGGAAGATGAACCCCGCAACAAAAACCAAACCCCCAAATTGCTGTCTATGTTTTCCCCTAAGTTTGGCGACCAAAAACCCCTAATAACTACCAAACTATCAAAATACCCAGCTTTTCCTCCCAAAAAATGGGCTAAAAAAAAAACTTGTCCCTTTGTATGAAAGAAAGCAGAAAAGAGGCCCGGATTGCACGGGGGTACAGGGAGTGAGCTGAAAATTGCTTTTCCCCACAAGGAAAATACAGTGAAATTTTTAAAAAAACGGTCAATTGACTTCGCGGGCCAAATTTGGGGGTCCTGCCCCCAAAAGTATGACATTTTTGACATTTCCCCTGTGTCTGCATGATTGGATGGTCCCCAAAAGTGCAGGAAGCAGCTAAAAATGAGAGTGATACTCGCCTGTTAAACGCGCATGTCGAACTCGCAAATTACTCACATGAGTTCGAGAAAATCGAAAAGTTCGACTCAAAGGGTTTCGTTTAAAACCTTTAGTCACGCCCAAGTGGCGTTTTTGAACGGGAGGGGCCTAGGGCCCAAGGTTTCTAAAACCTGGGGGTTCGGGGAAACCTTGGGGGTCCCCCACATGCGGGCCAAGGGGTCCCAAAGGATTTTGGTTACTGGCTTTAGAGGGGGAAGATACAGATTCGCTCCCGTTGTATTACTCCTCTGCTGTAATCTGCTTGTGGGACAAATCCCCTCCCCTTTGCGGCCCCAGGCAATGCATCCTAGAGTTAGGTGGGGCAAAAAATTGACGGTGATGTTTTCAATTTCGGCAGAATTACAGTATGTTCACTATAGGGTGTTTTTTTTAGAAATTTTTATGCGGCCCCATTCATTTTCCCCGGGGCGATATGGCACTTTCCCCGGCTCACGCGTACCAGGGAAAAACCTTGCAAAACCTTAGAAATTTCAATTTCACCGTATTTACGGGGTGTACTTCGGGCATATTGTAGCGCAGTTATCCCCCAAGTACAAGCCGGGTTTGGGGGAAAACAAAACCTAAGTCTCGGGCCAGGCGGCAGGGGGATCATCCGTCAGGTAAAATCCCTTGTATTATTCTATTCTTGTTTTTATTTATAAAATTAAAGGTTTTGAAATTTTTTAATCAAACCCCCCTATTTCCAAAGGCAAAGATGGGAAAACTGTTTTTTCAAGTTTGAAAAAAAATATTTATGAAGATTAAGTGCGAAACTGCACTGTAGGCCATACATTTCATTTAGGGGGTTTGCTTTTCATAATTTTTTTTCTCCGAAAACGGGCGGTTTTTCCCCGGAATTTTCCCTGGCGTTTCTTATCTATGGGGGGGGGGATTTGGTATTTACTGCGCGCTTTCCAAAGGGGGGTGTTGTTCGTATTTATGTGCCTTCGTTATGGGGGCTGTTTTGTTTTGGGTTTATTTACTGTCATTTCTTTTAAGGGAAAGGGTGATTTTCCTCAGTATAACTGGGGCCCTCTTTTTCTTTTGGGGGGGGGATTTCTTGTATAAAATGTGCACTTTTGGTTCTAGGGGGGTTAAAGTTTTGGGGTTTTTAAATGTGCATTTCTTATTTGGGGGTGTTTCCCGGGTTCCCGGGTAATAGGGGTGCTCTCTCGTCTTTGGGGGTGATTTTTCATAGTAAAAGGGGTTGCTTTTCTGTCTAATGGGGGGTGATGTTCAGTAAAACGGGGTGCTCTCTGGGTCATGGGGGGGTGATGCCCTCTGATATACGGTTTGCCTCCCGTCTATGGGGGGTTTGATGTCTTGAAATTTAGGGTTTGCTCTCTGTTAGGGAGGGGTGTTGTCCCCGGTTTATACGGTTTCTCTTAGTCTTTGGAGGGGTAAACTGTCACGGTTTATACAGTGCTATCTCGTTATGGGGGGCTGAGGGTCTCGGGTATTAAAGGTGCTCCGTCTATGCAAGGGTGATGTTTTGGTTTAAAATTTTGTGCGCTCTGGTCTATGGGGGTGATTTTTCGGTATATATGGGGGGCTTTTCTTTTCATGGGGGGTGATGTCCCCTTTATAAAAGGTTGCTTCTGTCTAGGGAGGGGTGATGTTTTCCGATATACTGTGCCCCTTCATTTATGGGGGGGTGGGTTTGGGTTTTATATACTTTTTGCGCTCAAGTCTATGGGGAGGTGATGTCTGGGGTTTATTATTTTCCTCTCTCTTTGTATGGGGGGGGTGTTTCCGGTTTTTTTCCCAGTCCTTTTCTGTCTTTTGGGGGCGGATGTTCCCTTTAAAATCCGGTGTCTCTCGTTTATGGAGGGGTGATATCAGATATATCGGGGGCTCTCTCGTTATGGAGGGTGATGTCTCGGTATTATACGGTGCTTTTCCTCTATGGGGGGGTAAATGTTTCTGTTTTATACGGTGCCTCTCTTCTTGGAGAGTGATGTCTCGGTAGGTAAAACGGTGCTCTTTTCATTAATGGGGGGGTGGGGTTTCTGTTTTTATTTTTTGCTCTCTCGTTATGGAGCGGTGATTTTCCCCGGTATATCCCGGTGCTCTCTCGTCAAAGGGAGGGTGATTTTCCCCGGTATATACAGTGCTCTCTCGTCTATGGGGGCGGGAATGTCTGGGGTATATACGGTGCTCTTTTCGTTTTATGGAGGGTGATTTGCGGTTTCCAGTTCTCTCAAATCTAGGGGAGGGGGGGATGCCCTCGGTATATACGGTGCTCTCTAAATTTTATGGGGGGGTTTGAGTCTCTGGTATATCCCGGTGTCTCTAAATTCTATGGAGGGTGGATGTCCGGAAAATTTTAACGGGGTTTCTCTCGTTCAGGGGGGGGTTTTTGATGTGTCGGTATTATAACATTTGTTTCTCTCGTCTATGGAGGGGTGATTTTCTGGGGTATAAAACGGTGCCTCTCGTCTTGGGGGGTGATTGTTTTTCGGTTTTATACGGTGCTCTCTCGTCTATGGAGGGGTGAGGGGTCCCCGGTATATGGGGTCCCCTCTAAACTATGGGGGGGAAATTCTGGGGTTTTTTATATGGTGCTCTCCGTCTATGGGGGGTTTTGGGGTGTCTCGGTTTTAGGGTTTCCCCCTTTCATTTTTAGGGGGGTGTGTGTCGGGTTTTATACAGGTGCTTCTCGTTTTATGGGGGCTGTTTGTTCGGAAAATTTTACAGTCCCCCTCTCGTTTTCCCGGGGCTGATGTCTCGGTATTTTACGGGGCTCTCTGGTCTTTTGGAAAGGGTAAATGTGTCGGTTTTATATACAGTCCCTCTCTGTCTAGGGAAGGGGGTTTGTTCGGTATAAAACAGGTTTCTCTCGTTATGGGGCTTAGGGTTCGGTATATACGGTGCTCTCTGTCTATGGAGGGTGTTTGGGGTTGGTCGGTAATTAATGCTCTTTTTTAAAATGGAGGGGTGTTTGGTTTTCGGTTTTATACAGGGGTTTCTCCCGTCTATGGAGGGGTGTTTGTTCGGTTTTTTATACATTTCCCCTTTTTCTGTTTTAATGGGGGGTGATGTTCGGAAAAATAGGGGTGCCCTTTTCGTCATGGAGGGGTGATGTCTGGGTATTTTGGGTTTTGTTTTCTCTCATTTTGGGGGGGGTGTTGTCTCGGTTTAACGGTGCCTTTTCCCCTAATGGAGGGGTGATGTCTCGGTATTTTACGGGTGCCTCTCATTTTGGGGAGGGTGATGTGTGGTAAAATACAGTGCTTTCTCGTTTAGGGGGCCCTGATTTTCCTCGGTTTTTTACGGTGTTTCTCTCGGTTTATGGGGGGGTGTGATTTTGGGTATATACGTGTTCTCTTCTAGGGGAGGGGTGAGGCCCGGTTATACAGGGGCTCTTTTTCTTTTCTTTTGGGGGGACCTTCGGTATATACGGTGCTCTCTGGGTTTAGGGGAGGGGTTGTCTCGGTATTTTAGGTGCTTTTTTTCTATGGGGGGGGGGGTTGGCCTCGGTATAAACGGGGCTTTCTCGTCTAGGGGTGATTTTCTCGGTTTTCCCGGGTTGTTTCTTCGTTATGGGGGTTTGATGTGTGGGTTTAATATACGGTTTTCCCCGTCTATAAAAGGGGTAAATTGTCTCGGATATACGGGTGCCCTCCGTTATGGAGGGGTGATGCCCTGGGGTTCCTATCAGGCTCTCTCGTCAAATGGGGGGGTTTGATGTGTCGGTTATATACAGGTGTCTCTCGTCTAGGGGAGGGGTGTTGTCTCGGTTTATATACAGTGCTCTCTCGTTAGGGGGGGGCTGATGTACCGGGGTTAATCCCAGTGCTTTTTCCGTCTTGGGGGGTGATGTTGGGTTTATAAAACGGTCTCTTTTTAAAGGAGGGGGGATGGTCGGTTTTTACAGTCCCTCTCTCGTCTAGGGAGGGGTGGGGTCTGGGGTATTCCCAGGGGCTCTCTCGTTTTAGGGGGGCCTAAATGTCTCGGGTATATAGGGGTGCTTCTGGGTTATGGGGGGTTTAAATGGGGGCGGTATTTACAGGCTTCAAATTTATGGAGGGGTGATTTTGTCCTTTTATAAGGTGTTCTCATCTTTGGGGGGGTGATGTGTGGGGATTACGGTGCTCTCTGTCTAGGAGGGGTGATTTTTCCCCGGTATATAGGTTTGCCCTTCGTCTATGGGGGGGTGATGTCTCGGTATATATTGTACACTGTCATCATGGGGTTTTAATTTCCCCGGGGGAACCCTAATGCGTGCTGCCCCCCACCCAATTTCAAACACCAACGCTCTTTCAGAGCGGGGAAAAGGGGTTAATGAAAGGTCTAGCAAATCCTGCCACTAGGTGGCAAGCAGTCCATCCATATGTGGCTCAATTTTCCCAACCTTTTATAATTTGCCCCTGGGGGTTTTCTCAATGAAAAAAAAAAAGTTTTTTTCCGATTTGGGCCAAAAAATTTTAAATAATGAAAAAAAAAAATGCATTTTCCCTTTTTTCTACACATCTGGGTTTTCCCCTGACCCCTTATTTCCGCTTCCCTTTGTTAAGATCTCCTTCCAGTATTAAAGAAGGAACCATCTGACCTGCCATGGTCATATGATGGTCACACAGGTGAGGGCTTGTTACAGTGCAGGTGTCAGATCTGTGTTTTGTAACAAGCCGAGGTCCTATGTGTAGAAGGTGGTTTGATTAACGTTTTTGAAACCCATTTGGGGGAAAAGATTAAAAAAACCCATTGAAAATTTTCCCCTCTGGGGGGTTAAATCCCTACTTTGACAAAAATTAATTTTCCCTTTCGGGCAATCATATTTGTGGGAGAACTAGCGGGAAGGGGCCCAAATGTTTTTGGATTTTTGGCCCTCAAAACCCCATTTTTGGGGTGCCCTTTTGTATTTGTGGGATTGCCCCGGGAATCTATAAATTTTTGTTTACGGGGGGGTCATAGTTTAGACTTTCTAGCTACAAAGCAAAAATTTCCGGGCTAGGAAAACCAATTTTTTAAAGTGCTTCCCTTTTTCCAGTGTTTGTACTTTTGTTGAAGGGGTGGGGTTTATTCACGTGAAATGCGTCAAGTTCTCAGTTTTACTGCTTTTATGGTGGGATAATCTCCCCTTTTTTTTTAACCCAAAAAAAACCACTTTTTAAAGAGAGTTTTTTTATATTTTTTCCCCTAAAAAGATTTCCCCCGGAAGGTTTCTTTATTTTTATTTTTTAATCACGTACTTATTCCCCGCATACTTTGGACGTGGAGGTCCGGACTACAGGTGCCGCTTTGGGGAAACTGTAAAAGGAGCAATATATGTTTTGGGAGAGTTATGCTAAACAGCGGGCCAAACCCCTGTTCAGGGAGAACATAAGCAAATTTTTAATTTTTTCCTTGTTTTTAAAATTTGCTTCAAAAAGGGGCCCCTTTATCCCCCCTTTTTTTTTGTTTTCCCAGCGGGGAAATGCCCCTTTGGATTTGCCTTTATGAAGTTTAGAAATGTGTAGCTTCGCACGTTTTTTAATTTGTGACACTTTTCCGCATGCCCCCCGAGCCAGGCGCATTACAAATCCCGGGGGCGCTCTGAAAGGGCCCCCCTAAAATATGGTGCACTGTGCACCCCCGTCGTGAAACGCGCCTGTTGAGGCGCCTTACATGCGTTATGCGCCCAGAGGCGTAACTTGAAGCTCCTGGGCCCTAGTGCAAAAAGTGAAATGGGGCCCCCCAGCCACCATGTGCCCTTTACAATGCTGGTGTCTCCTTATGTAGCAGAAGGGCTTTTGGGCCCCCTCAGGCTGCAGGGCCCGGTAGCGACTGCTACCTCTGCACCCCCTGTAGCTACGCCCCTGTATGCGCCCCCGTCGGGGGCAATGAGCCTCGATAGACGCATACCATATACTACCAATGATATGCTAAGTGCCGCAAGTTGAGCAATGCGCCCTTTTTTGATGTAATGCCCCCTTTTATGATACAATGCCTCCTTTTTTTGCAATGCGCCCTTTTTGATGCAATGGCCCCTTTTTGATATGATGTGCCATTTTAGGTGCATTAAGTTTTCTATACAAGGTATACCTGACGCCAATTTTTAGATCGGACCTTCAGGCGCAGTTCACCCTGATTTAAAGCGCCTAAAACTGGCATAGATACGCAACGTTTCGGACATGTCGCCCAAAGTGTTTAATTTCCTTGCAGCTTTACAACAGGGTGTGTAAAGCATTACCCAGAACCCATTCACACCAATGAGTTGTCTAGGTACTACAGGATGGGACAAGTCCTCCAGAGAGAGATTCTATTGTATCTACTTTGGCTGAGAGATGAAGATCCTGAATACAGGACCCCTCTTATTACCTACGAAGGAACACAAAGGGTGACATGTGTGTACAGGCTGCACTAGAAGTCTGGTGTCTTTTCAGCCCGAGAACTAGCACAGCCCCGTTTGCTCTATTTGTAACAAGGCGCAATATCAGGTGCAATACACTTTGTAATGCGCCTGATTTCAGAGAGGGGATGGGAGGGGGCGTGCGGGAGGCGGCACACTACCACCGTACGAAGCTATACATTTATAGCTTCAGTACAGCAAATCCAGGCACATTACAGCTGGAACAGGTAGAGTACTTTAAAAGTGGTTTACCTGAGCCAGAATTGTCTGTTATGTGTTAGAAAGAGCTAAATCTTTGACCCCCAGTAGAAGAGGTTCATAGATTCAGGCACATTATACACTACTATTGTGTGCAAAAAAAATGGCGTCTTGGCATCAAAAATGTCAGCCAAAATGTTTTTTCTAAACATCTGAAGATCTGTGGTGTCCATGCTATAAAAGCAGAGTGATTGCTAGGTGGTCCATGGTGGAAGCTAGCCCCGCTTTGAACTGTCTGTTATAGCAGTCACCACAAAAGAGAGCTCACCAATACAGATTTGCACATCTCCCAGAATTTACTATTCTGTGAGCTTCTTCTAGTAGGGGTTTTATGCATCCACAATTGTATACCTGTCAAGGATGAGGGTAGTGGATCCTCTAGGTCACCACAAGAGATGACGTATTGAACCATGCCAGGGAGTGGAGTCTAAAAAGCCCCCCACGGTATTCACCAGAGTCGGCACAAGGCGGGATGGACTTCGCTGCGGGAGACTCCAAGGTTGCTACCCCTGATGTAGCCACAGTGACAGGAAAGGTGCAGGCGAGTTACAAGAGGTACAGGCAGAGACTTGGTCTGTGGACAGGCATAAAGGTCAATGTTGGTGGCAGACAATCGTGGTCAGGTCACTCACGGAGGGTCAGGGCAGGCGGCAGGCAGAAAATAGTCATAGTCACAAGTGGAGGTAAAAATCCAGATAGCATAAACGTGAACACAATAGACTATAGAAAACACACCAACACACTGGCAGGAAGGGCAGGGAGAACTGCCTTAATAAAGGGTCCAGCACCTGGTGATAGGAGGTCAGCAGAACGCTGGCCCTGGTGCACAGACTAGCACCAGGAGATAGAAGCGTGTGTGGCAGCAACCAGGTGAGGAGGACAAAGACAAGTGTGTCTTTCCTACAGTCAAGCATGGTGGTGGGAGTGTCATGGTTTGGGGCTGAATGAGTGATGCCGGCTGTGGGGAGCTGCAGCTCATTGAGGGAACCCGGAACGCCAATGTGTACTGTGACATACTGCAGCAGAGATGATACCCTCTCTCCTGGGCCGCAGGGCAGTATTCAACATGATAACAACCTCAAACACTTCTCCATGACGACCACTGCCTTACTAAAGAAAATGTAGACAAAGGTGCTGGACTGGCCAAGCATGTCTCCAGACCTAAACCCTATTGAGCATCTGGGGGGGGGGTCCTCAAACAGAAGGTGGAGGAGCGCAAGGTCTCTAACATCCACCACCTCCGTGACGTCGTCATGGAGGAGTGAAAGAGGATTCCAGTGGCTGCGACTGGTGAAGCACTAGTGACCTCCATGCCCAAGAGAGGAAAGGCAGGGCTGTAAAATAATGGAGGCCACACAAAATATTGACACTTTGGGCACAACTTGTCCATTTTCAATTAGGGGTGTACTCACTTTTGTTGCCAGTGGTTTAGACATTCATGTCTGTGTGTTGAGTTATTTTGAGGGCACAGCAAATTTACGCTGTTATACAAGCTGTACACTGACTACTTTATATTGTATCAAAGTGTCATATCTGCAGTGTTGTCCCATGAAAAGATATAATATTTACAAAAATGTGAGGGGTGTACTCACTTTTATGAGATGCAATATCTTTTTGGGTGCAATATTGTATGGCATAGAAGCATAGGAGAAATCTTCAAATTCATATAATTATTCATGGACATGTATAAAGAATGACAAAATCTGAAGCTTCACATTATAATCAGAGTTGCCCCTTTAATTAAAGGGGTTTTGCCATAATGTAAAATAGATGTGGGAGTTTTGCATATTAAATAATAAACATTTTCACCTTTCATAATTTTTAAAAATTATGTACCATTTATGTTTGTTGCTCCCTTAGTGATCCATAGTGTACAACTCGTCTCCAGGGGATCTGACCAGTGACGAGAGCTCCTCAGTCCTGGTCGCACATGTTCCGACATCACCTCTCCTCTCAAGCAGCTACTATCAGTCTCTTCCCTGTTTAGTAATCACACACACTCACTGCTGAATGAGTGTTCAACCCCAGGTGCTGTCATTCTACTCCTGTCTTCTGTACTCCTTAGTAATTAGTGCAAATAAATAAAAAGAAAAAAGATACCTCAATCAGGTATGTGAGAAAAAAATCCACATGTTTGGTTCCTGCAGGGATTTAGACCTAGGACCCCTATGCTGAAATGTAACGGTCAGTGGTAGTGGACCACCACAAGCCATGCCAGGGAGCGGAATCTAAGTAGGTCCGGTTTTCACCAGAGCCCTCCGCAAAGCGGGATGGACTTGCTGCGGCGAGAGTCTACCAGTTCGCTACCTCCGACGTGACTTGCTTGTGGTGGCGGCCCAGGTGCAGCGTGGTACAAAATCGTAGAGCAGGCTCGTAGTCGGGGACAGGCAGAAAGGTCAGGACAGGCGGCAAAGGTTCATGGTCGAGGGACGGAGGCAGAAAGATACGGTATACAGTAACGGCGACTAAACACAATGGAACGATTCCTCTCTAGGCTCGGGGCACTATCGATTCGGCAAAGTGATTAGGAAGAGGCAGGACTTAAATATGGCCAGCTGCCGGTGAAACCAATCACCGGATGGGAACAGGAGCGCGGCGAGGTAAGTGATCAGAGCTGCGGGCATGCCCGCCTCCCGAGTACTGGGCTGCGCCGCCTCCCGCAGCTGAAGACGCCGCCGACGTGCAGGTGTGCCCGCGTCCCGACCCGGGGGTGCGCGGGGACACTCATTACATGAAATAAGTATTAACCACTCACTCAGCTACATTGTAGCTTCTCACAGCTCTTTACATAAACCTTTGTTTGACTAGAGTGAGTATGCTATGGGGAAAGGCATGGTGATATCAAGCCTGCTGGGTTAAATTATATGCAGTTCAAATAAATCATACATGACCCCTTTTGATCAAACTGAAAGCTGAAGCAGGATAAACCAGGCATGAACTGCCTTGTGGTAAAACCCCTTTAAACTGGGTCGTAACTACAGGGGTAGCAGGGGTAGCAGTTGCTACGGGGCCCGGTGGCTTGGGGGGGCAGCTGCTACCACCTCTGCTACCCCTGTGTCCGTTTGGGGCCCCCGCCGGCATGAACATAACATTTCACTGCGGCGGGTGCAGATGCGGGGCCGGTCGTGAAGCCGGGAGGGGGGGCGCCGCCGCCGGCAGGCTCCCCCCCCTTGCTTCACAGATGCCCTTTCTTTAAATTTTATGCACTCCCTGCGAGCGCATACAATTAAGATGAACCGGGGGGGGGGGGAAGCTTGCGCTCCCTGCCCTGCTTACATGCTCAGCAGGGGGCGCGGGAATGACACCCCCCGAGCTTCCTTCCTCGGCCCCAGGCGCGGGGAAAACAAAAGCCCGGGGGCGGGGGGAAAGGAAAGACCGGGGGGGTGGGCCCAGGGGTTTAAAGAAGGGGGGGGGGGGGAAAACACGGGGGGCTCTAAAGAAGGGGGTGGGGGGGGGGAGAAAACCGATGGGGGGGTTAGAAAGGAAGGGGGGGTGGGGGAGTAAAAACACAGGGGGGCTCTAAAAAAGGGGGGGGGGGGGGGAGAAAATAAAAACCCCAAAGGGGGCGGGGGGGAATTCCCAAGGGGGAAAGGGGGGGGGGGGGGGAAATACCTACAGGGGGCTCTAAAGGGGGGGGGGGGAAATACCTACAGGGGGGCTCTAAAAAAGGGGGGGGGGGGAAAGAAACCCCACAGGGGGGGTCTAAAGGAAGGGGGGTTAAAGGAAGGGGGTGGGGGGGAGAAACCACAGGGGGGCTCTAAAGAAGGGGGGGGGAGGGGGGGGAATACCTCAGGGGGGGCCCAAAAATTTGGGGGTCCCGGGGGGCCGGGGGGGGGAGAATACCTACAGGGGGGGCTCTAAAGGAAGTGGGGGGGGGGAATACCTACAGGGGGGCTCTAAAGGAAGGGGGGGGAAATCCAACCGGACGGCTCGAAAGGAAGGGGGGGGCGAATACCTACAGGGGGGGGTCTAAAGGAAGGGGGGGAAAAAATACCTACAGGGGGCTTAAAGGGAAGAGGGGGGGAAAAATACCCACAGGGGGGCCCAAAGGAAGGGGGGGGGGAAAGAATACCCACAGGGGGCTCTAAAGGAAGGGGGGACGCACTATACCTACAGCTGGCTTTAAAGTGAGGGAGAACTATCCTACAGGGGGCTCTAAAGGGGGGGGGGGAACTATGCCTACAGGGGCCCTAAAGGGGGGGGAGGGAAAATATGCCCCATAGGGGGCCCCAATGTTGGGGGGGGGGGGAGAACTATGTCTCAGGGGGGATATTTTGCCTACGGGGGGCCTAATCTACAGGGGGGACTTTTGCCACAAGGGGGGCCCCAACTACAGGGGACTATTTTCCTACAAGGGGGGCCTAATCTACAGGGGGGGCTTTTCCTAAAGGGGGCCTAATCTACAGGGGGGAACTTTCACCACAAGGGGGCTCTAATCTACAGGGGGGAACTATTCTGCCTACAGGGGGGCTATTCGCCTACAGGGGTCTAATCTACAGGGGGGGACTATTTTGCCCACAAGGGGGCTCTAAAATTTACAGGGAGGGGGGGATATTCTCCAAAGGGGGCTCTAATCAAGGGGGGGGGAAATATTCTGCCCACAAGGGGGCCCTAACTAAGGGGGGGGGGGGTTTCGCCTCAAGGGGCATAACTACAGAGGGCCCCATTCTACCTACAGGGGGCCTAAGCTACAGGGGCCCCCATTCTCCTACATAGGGAACCCTAACTACTGCCCGGGGGCCCCAACTGCCCTACATCTTCCCCAAGCTCCTACATCCCGGGGGGTATAAACTACCAGCTACCCCCGGGGCCGGGCCCCCCGGGAAAACCCACTACAAATGGGGGAGCCCCATAATTTCCCCGGGGGTAATTTTACCATTTGGGCCATTATAAATGGGGGGTTTGTATAGAGGGGAGGGGCACTACTTGGGAAAATATTAAAAAAAAAGGGGGAAGGGATTTGTGTTTAAATTCTACGGGACGAGTGGTGGCGGGGGAAATCTCATGGGGGGTCGGACCGAATAAGAAGAAAAAGGAAAAAGAACGACTCCAGACAAGGCGCCCCCGGAGGGCCCCAAATGTAAGTAAATATTTGCAAACACTGTATATCTATATCTACCACTAATGTAAATGATGGGGGTAATATACGTCGCAGGTGTTACACTAGTATAAAACACTATAAGGGCACATATGGTTACTATTGGTCTTTTGTACTGATCAGTAATAGTGTAGGGGTATTTTCAGTCACTTTGGGTCTTTTTTCTGGCGGTAAATCGTTTTCCTATGTAATGGTTATTGGGAAATGTTGGGCCTTGGGATAGTGGGATTTGTTGGTAGCGAAGATGGTGATATGTATGGTGAGGGATTTTCCCTTTTTTTATTATTTCTAACAGCATGTCCCGGGGTTGTCGTCAGGAGGTGGGGAGGGGGGGGTGGCATCCAAAAGTTTGCTTCGGGGCCCTGGCTTCTCTAGTTACGCCCCTGCCTTTAAACATTGGCGGCAGAACTTTTCCCTACATGTAACATCAATGATTTCCTCTGAGGGGATAAATTACATTAATCCAGTTTACGCAGCTTTAAATGAAGTGAAGAAGAACTAAATGAATTAATCACGGCCTCTAAACATAACATAAAATGTGGGGAAAGTCTACTTATTAAGGGCTGTAGCCCCCTCTCCCTTTCCTGTTACTGCAACTTATGAATGGAGTCACATTATCCTTACCTCTATTAATCGTGTCTGGTTATTGTATAAATTGTTTTTTCGTTAGGGTCTCTTATATCTCACCTCCTCATCATGAAGGCATTCAGGACTGGAATAAGCATAAAGTTACATTACTCCCAATCTTTATCAAATCTTAACGGGAACTCCACTTTTGAGTAATATTTGACTATTTCACAGGTTACATCAGATAGGCCGCAGCTGAAAGGGGTTAAAGCCAGTCAATGACATGAGAATACTTTAAGGTTTTCTAAATCTACCATATCCAAAGCTGAATATAGAATCCTTTGCTTTGTTGGAGCTCCATCCAGAATTCATGATGGACTGCTATAGACATTGACAAAGCTTCAAGGAGTTAAGAATCGTCCTTAGGGAGAGACACCATAAAGGTGGGCAGAGACTTACAAGCTATAAATGCTCTATTAACATTTAAAGTGGTTTTCTCACCTCGCTGTTTCACTGAGTCACAAGGAGCTTAACACTCAATCTGCCTTTGCCAGGCTGTTGGTGATTAGCATTAGTATAGTAGCAATACACCTATACACACACTGATGGATTTTACACTACATTCTTATTATAAGGTGTCCCAATGATGAGATCTACAGTGATCAGTGGTTATTTAGGAGCAAACCTGACAGCAGGTATTCAATTCCCTGCAGTGCCTCCGCAGGTCAAATGAAGCATAACACAATTCTCAAAGGTCTTTCTAATGCATTGACTTGCTGGTTCCTGAAGAGAGAGATACTTATGAAAATGCTCTGCTAAGGGTATGTTCACACGATGTATTGCGGCGCGTACAGTACACGCCGCAATACATCATGTTTGTCAGGGAGCTCGCGATGATCAGCATAGAGATGCATTACTCGCGTAAGCGCCACGAATAAGCAACATAGTCACTTTTCTCCCCGCGTGTACAATATGATTGTATTGTACACGTGGGGGGATGAGGCGTAATCCATAGTTCTCTATGAGAGTTATGGATTACCATAATTATGGGGTGCATTTCCCCACATATTAAGCGCAAAACACCACGAAATACGCAGCAATATAAGCCGTGTGAACATACCCTAAGGCCGTGTTCACACGTCTTATTCCCGACGGATTTGTGAGCCGTATTGAGTGCACAAATCCGCCGTGAATAAGGGGTGGGACGGGGGCGGGGCCGGAGCGCGGCGGGGGCGCCGCTCCCAGCCCCATAGACAATGCATTGTTTACGGCGCGTACGCGCCGTAAATAATGTGCATGTCACTTTCTCCCCCCGCGGCGGATTCGCCGAGCGGGGAGGAGCGACGGAATCCACTGTTCTCAATGAGAGCAGTGGATTACCGTAATGACTCCGACAGATTGGCGCTGTACTGAAGCGCAAATCCGGCGCAGAGTACAGCGCCAATCCGCGGCAAAATAAGCCGTGTGAACGAGGCCTAAGTCTACATTGTCTAAGTATTACATAGTATTAGTTAATGTGCCTCTATGTCTCCAAAACTTTGTCAGTTAGGGGTTAACAGATGAGGGTTTTGACAGTAGGCCCAATCTATTAATGCAGAAACCATAAAACCTTATTAACTTTCTACATATTATTAAACTAAACGATCCTGGATTTGACTATTCTTAGAATCAGCCAACATTGCAAATCTTTTCAATCAGCAGATAATGTCTCCAGCAGCTTTCTTAGTTTATGAGGATTATAAAATGCTCTTCATTTGAAAATTTCAGGATTACATATGCTACGGATAAGTGATTCTGATTAAATATAATGCAAGGACAAATGCTCTGCTAACGTCGGTTCCAACAATTACTTATATCTCATAATTTTCATAGTGCAGCCTATTCCATAGTCAGAGGCATACCTTACAGGGGTTTCTCATCACATTGATTAACATGGAGGCAACAAAAGCACTTCTCTCTGCTCTGGCATTGGCCGGGCTGGTGATGTCATTCACTGCTGTGTCTTATCGGCGCTACTGAATTTCTGATCTTATCGATCTACAGAGAATCTTTGAGATCACTATCTGTATGGCGCTATTATTTGTATCTGAAGTACAGCAGGTACATGACTCTAGGAGTAGAAGACTAAGGGTATGTTCACACGGCGTGTTGGATCCATTTGGGATTCAAAAAAACGCACCCAAAAGCGCTATGTAAATCGCATCCACAACACATCCAACATGCAGGTGCAGGTTTGGATGCCTTTTGGCTGCAGCAGAACGCATCCTATAGGTGTTTTGCCATGAAGTGAGTTCCTTACCTCCTTATCAGCACAGAGGAGAATATAAACAAATCATGAACGCTGCAGGGTGAGAGGGAGGGGGTGAGCAAGGAGTGAGGAATAAGGGAGCGTCTCAAAACTTAACTCAAATAATAATATTACAACAGTGGATTATCTATACAGCAGACACAGGCTCATACACTGCACTTTCTCCCCAGTCCCTTGAAAGCTCATTCATTTTCCCTGTCATCAGATAAGAAGTATTTCACACAAGCGTGGCCAGATCAGCTCCTGTCAGTATCCTGGTCGTGCCTAATGCAAACTTTCAGGTAACTAAGGGGGACTGAGAAATGCTGTAGCTCTCACAGGCTTCACTTTTTATAATCACATACATTTAGAAAAGTGATTAAATACCCATTATGGAGGATCCCACGTCAACATTACATCGTTGCAAAACCCCTTTAAATAGGGCGTCTGCTGCGTCAAACGTATCAAGAATTGACAGGACAATTCTTTGAAAGGATCCGCAAGACGCAAGTAAAACACGCATCGGTGATCACTCGTCTGAACGCCGACGCGTGTTTTACATTAAAAGCAATGTAAGTCACATTGCTCATTATTAGATGCGGGTTTAGGGTCCAAAACATGCAACCAAACATGCATCTGAAAATGATCTAAAATCGGATCCAACACACCGTGTGAACATCCCCTGACAGTCAGCTAGAACCCTGCCCCTCAATAACAACAAAACACTCAACAGTGGTGTAAAAAGATCATAACAGAGATTTATTAACACCTTTCCATAACATCAAATTTACAGCACATGACCCAAAAGTATAAACCCGCAACTAATAATCCAGAGAATGGAAAACAGGTCCTTGAAGGCACCTAAAATGTCATCACTGTTCTCTTTAAAACCTGCCACTGTACCCTAAGCCGCTATCACCGACCCAAGGTACTGATGACTAAAACTTTTCAATTGCCTCGAAATCCCATTGTTCACTTTTCCCAATATGGTGCCGCTTTTGGTTCTCCATGACCTGCTCATTCAAATTTTTACCACCTCCAAAGACCCTTCCATCTTCCACTCCCTCCACTGCCATGACTCTTCCCCTGTTCCTCACGGCGCCCATCATGGGGGTGGGTGGGAACGTCTCATGACTGCGCATATTGTCAACCGATGGTGCCCGCGCCCATCTCTCCATCTTTGCAGGGCTTAATTCCTCCCAGTCACCTAAATTTCCATGCTCCAACCCTGCAAAACCCCTCAAGTGTCCCTGCTTCTTCCCTCAATCAATGCATGCTCCATGCTGATAAGAAGGAAGTTTTTGTAGACAATTACTAATTTTTGGATTAATTTTTTGTAACGTCTTTAATTTCTTAGTGTAGTGTGAATAGTATAGTTCATTTCTGGGGGTACAATGTGTTGTATAATTGCATTTTGGGGGTAGAGTGTATAATAAAATGAATTTGGGGATACAGTGAAGAATATAATAAATTATGGAGATACTTGTTTAATATAATTTGTTACTGGGGAATAGTGTGCAATAGATTTTTGGGGACACAGTGTGTAATGTAATTAATTTTGTGTGTGTGTAAATAATTGATTTCAGTGTGTAATAAAATTAACTTCTAGGGGTGCAGTGTATATTATATTTAACTTCCCAGGATACAGTGTAAAACATAATTAATTTCACAGCTACAATGACTCATATAATTAACACACTAGAAAATACTCATTAGTTCACCGGAGAATGATAGAGAAAAGAAGAATATTTACCTCATAGACGCTCTCTTGTTCCATCACTGCGGCCGTCCCAGTGACCCCGGTAGTAGATTTTCCTGTTCATTGTTCACATGACTGATGCAGCCATTCCCAGGCCTTTGCAGTGAAGTCATAATTGCTTGACTCAGCTGTGTAAATTATCGAGTCTAATATTTTTAATATTAATTTAATATTTGTTTGGTTATCTTTACTTTCGGAACATGTGTAAAAATCTGATGTGGTTTTAGATCAAAGTGATGCAAAGTGGATCCAGCGTAAACAGATTCAACATAAACTTTAAGGGCCACATGTATGAAAACTGTCTAGGCCTAAAACTCTATTTGTTGCCCATAGGAACCAATCAGGGCCCATAGCAACCAGAGCCCATAGTAACCATTAAGAGCCCATAGCAACAAATCAGAGCACCCCTTTAATTTTTCCAGAGGACTATATAAAATGAAAGGGGCACTCTGAGTGATTGCTAGGAGCTCTGATTGCTTGCTATGGGCTCTTAATGGTTGCTATGGGCTCTAGCTGGTTGCTATGGGCCCTGATTGGTTGCTATGGGCAACAAAGAGAGTTTTAGGCCTAGACAGTTTTCATACACGTAGTCCTAAGTATTCCATGCAGTTTGTGATAAAAGTAAAGGCTACATTACTCAAACATTGTTTTTAAAGGGGTTGTCTAATTACATTGATTCATTTTACCTCACTCCGGTTTTCTAGGTTTCAATTTGAATTAAGGGGCGTGTTTACTGGTTCCTACTAGGCTACAGTAGAAGCCAGATCTGTAGCTATATCAACCAGTGCTGTCAGCCTATCAGGAGAGATCAAACAGGTCTGTAGCTATAGCGACCTGAGGAGCTGATGCAGCCCATACAAGAGGGGATATCTAGGAATAGGTAGGACACTGTTAATGGACGTATTTTGCAAAGTGACTTGTTTTCGCGAAATCTTTATCATAAGAAGCAGCAATCCTTGTAGTGAGACAACCCCTTTCCGACATTGGGAATGTCATAGAGGGAAAGGGTTGATACAAATACTGATACCCTTTAGATTCCGCCATGAATTGTGTGTGACCATGCATCTAAAGGGAATGACAGAGGAAGGGGGCTTACTCTGTCTCTATCAGCACCCTGCGGTGCAGTCGCAGGTACAGATGGTTGCTATGCGGTCCTGGAAGCCTAATGAAGGATTCTGGGTTGTCTGAGATCCCAAAAATGCCGGGCGGGGGCACATTTGCATGGTGACTGACAGGGGTTAAGGGACGCATTTCAGTCATACATTTATGAAATGCAATTACAGAGTTTCCCTGACTTTAAAACTTTCGACTTAATCTGATCTGTTCGCAGGGGTTATGGGGGTAAAACCCCTGACATCACACTGAATCATGCCCCAAAATAACATCGGAACGGCGCAAAGCTTCCTCGCCCCTGTAAAACTGTCCACACAGAGCTTTTTTTTAGCTTGCTCCCTTTGACCTGGCTTGTGCTGAGAACCTCGCTTCAGGGCGGCACAAAGTCTCCTCAGCTGTTCTGGTTCGTTTGTGGGCCGGGCACCGCCGATCTGTTTTCACTGCTCCCAGTCACCCCACTCGTCCCTGGCCACCTGCAATAGAATAAGTATGTATTTTAATCAAGCCCTTACAAAAAGTTTGCAACAGGTGCATTTGTAGTTGGGAATAAAAATGCCAGCATCCACAGCAACAGTCCTTAGGGTGCTGATTGTACAGGGGATTGAATTGTGCTTTGGCATGCGGAATTTAGTTTTTTACCCGCCAGCTGCTGAGAAGCATGGAACTACAAGTGCCAGAATGCCACACCACGCATTTACTAATTGAATGGGTACTGATAAGTACATGGTTCAAATTGTTGGGGGTGGAAAGCGGCAAATTTAGTTCCACAGCTACTCGCTGGGGAAAAAAACAGGAATACAAGAAACAGCATGCCACGCAGACATGTTAAACACAGTAAATATCAGCAATAAATTTTGGATGCGTGGTGTGACATGTTGGCATTTGTAGCTGTGGGAAAAAAAAATATTCCCCGATCCCCAAACACACATGTACTAATTGTTTTTGAAGTAAATACTATGTTTTTATGTGGCCTTTTGGGAAAGCTAGAACTAGCTGTGAAACATGGAACTACATGCCAGCATGCCACAGCAGCACATAAGAGACAGAAAGAGACAGAAAGTGAGGTGAAATCTTCTAAACAAATGTATAAGGAGTGTTAACCACTCCAAAACCAAGCATTTTTTTATTTATTTTTTTGCTGGGTTTTATTAAAAAATTCCCTTTCCGACTTACTTTTTAAAAACAACCTGCAATCACTATCCTCTAACCCCAGGGATGTGGGAACAAAGTTTATAGTGTGATCCCTTTGTTTCATTTTAATTTTATTAGCTAGTATAACACCACGTATGCCTTTGCACATGCACGTTAAAAACTGCGTTATCCTTTTTTTAATGTGTTTCTAAAATGGCCGCTACATATTATGCTTATAGAGATAACTGCTGTATAATCCAAGATGGAGCCTCTTTTTTGTGACTACATCCAAGGTTCAGACATTCCTGAGCAAAAGGAGTATATCCAAAATAAGGATGTAACCAATCACAGATCATCACAGACTATGCTTTCTGTGATGCTTTCTTATCTTACTAACACAAAGGAGTATAAAAACCTGCCATTTTGAGAATAAAGAAAGAAAGTGTATTCAGACCAACGTGGGTGTTTGGTGTGATCCCTTTCTCGGTGCACCTTTACATCCTAGGATAATTTGGAGACCCCACTAGGATGTAGAGCCCCTTTGAGGTACCATCCATTTCACTGCCTGTATTCTAATGGACTAGTTCCCTTTGGGGAAAAGTGAAAAAAAAATTAAAAAAGTAAAAAACTGTAAAAAATAAAATAAGACACGCAGACTGCCTTTTCAGCATTACAAATGCTTATCAATAAAAATTTTCCCCAGAAAATGCACAAAAAACATATGTCTATAGCAGACTGCAGCTTTCAAGCCTCTTAGGCAGGCAGAATGATGTAGTGATAATATCACCCCGTCTGCATCCCAACGTCTTGTAGGCTGCGTGTCCGAAGCTGCCTGCCCTGCTGTAGTTCTCAGCTGTGTGCACCATGCTCATAGAGATGGGGTGATTAGTTATTTTTACCCAACCTGTGAAGCAAGGGGGCTGTAGCTGCCATTGACAGCAGGATCCCCTTGTTTTATATGTGTTTCGGGCCCCGTACCATAGTACCAGCTGTACCACACTGAAAGGGGTCCTGCCCAGCAATCAGTTTATTGTCAGAAAATCCTTCCTTGAAAGCAGAGAACCCCTTTAAGAGCAGATGCAGATGATGTCCACCATGCTTACCCTTCCAGGTGGCAACACTGGAGCAAATCTTACCCTCCATCCATCTGGTCTGTGATTATGCACAACTCAAGTTTGTTTTGCTTCTTCCCAGGGTTGTGGAGCTTTTCTTTACTTTTAATAAGCCTTGGCATCAACACCAGTGGAAAACGATCTATCAAAGTACATGTTTTCCCATTGATCCTTCACTCTCCCATCTCTAAGTCCATTAACTGTAATTGTTGCAAACAAGAAACTTGCTTGATGCTAATGTAAGGAAAGGTTCCAGCTTATCTCCTCCTTATGGGTAGAAGCATAACCTAATTTTATAGCCATTCAACATTAGGAGTGTGTTGATCTATCAGTAAAGACTTCAGGCGGTGATTTAATGGATAAATATAGGCCCATTTATATTATGGATGCTGCTTGGAGCTTCTTTATGAGTCTATAACACGAGCTGAAGTCGCTCATAAAAATATTTGCCCAGTAATAGTTAGACATGGAGCATGTGTCTGGAGATACCAGACAAAGTGGAAAGTATTACACGTGTGTTTTTAACAATGGAAATAAGACGCATTTTCTTTCCATTTTGTGCATAATGGCAGCGGCCAAACTCTCAGAACATGTATTATAATATCAACATTGTTATCATTAAACCGCGGCTTTAATAAATTGCCCAATTGTAAAGGAATTGATTGGTTTTATCAAGAGTTCCGGATCTAGATTCACATTCCAGTCCTGTCTAACAGGTGATCTTGTTTTATCTGCTTCTATCACCAGGTTAGCTTGTCGGTATTAACCTATATCTGGTATAGACTTGTCTGTATTTTGTACTTTATCACATCTTTATCAGGTTCTATCTCCTATGTGGGTTTTTCTCTACAGATTTTCACCAATGTGAACTTGACTCTTAATGCAGGCCGTCACCGAAGTACAATGTTCCAACTTACAGTAGCTGACAAAAGTAAGTACACCCCTCACATTTTTGTAGATATTGTATTATATCTTTTCATGGGACAACACTGAAGATCTGCCATTTTGATACAATGTAAAGTAGTCAGTGTACAGCTTGTATAAGGGTATGTTCACATGGTGCAATTTCAGCGAGCATTTCACTGCGTATTTGCGCTCTAATATGGGCGAGATGCACGGTGAAATTACGGTAATCCATAGTTCTCATGGAGAACTATGGATTACACCTCCTCTCACCGCTCGTACAATACGATTGTATTGTACGCACAGGGCGATAAGTGACATGTCAATCATTTGCGGAGAATACGCGCCGCGAGTAATGAATGTCAACGGGGCTGACAGGCTGCCGACCCCCCTCTCTCTCGCGTCATGGGAATACAGGCGTATTAGCACGAGCTCCCGAAAGACACAATGTATTGCGGCGCGTAATGTACGCGTCGCAATACATCATGTGAACATACCGTCAGAGTGTAAATTTGGTATGCCCTCAAAATAAACCAACGGTCATCAATGTCTAAACTGCTGTGAGCAACCAAACGTGGAGTACATCACACTCAAGTTGAAAAATGGACAAAATTGATGCCCAAAATGTGTCATTTTCTGTTCATGGTGTCATGTGACTCATTAGTTTTGCAAGTTACTTTCAAATACACTTGTGCAGCAGAAAAAAAAGGTGGGAGGGAGACGAATGCAAAACACCTCATGTGTAAAAGGCAATATTGTGTAGATGAAATCACAGTTTTTTTACTCCCCCCCCCCTTCCCAGTGAGTTGCTCTAGCAATCATACAATCATTTGGAAGCTTTATGCAGGAGTCGCATCAAAGCCACCCCCTTCCAGCACATTCGGCACATCACAGGTCCAAAATACAGTAGGAGTGGTATCATATTTACCATAACAATTGCAGCAAGTATTTGGTGTACAAAATGTTACAGTGGTCATTGATATCTAATTCGTCACAGTATAAATTGAGCAATGTGTGTATTGTATTAGATGAACCAATGCAATACTAATTATTGGCATGCAAGATAAAAGAATTACATAAAAGCATAAAAGTCAAATCCTATGTGTTTCCTGCGCCTTCTAAGCGCATATCAGGGATATATCACTATGGGTTTGTCCCAACGTAAAAATAACAAGTTATACCCATCATGAAGACGATTCATTTTTTCCCCTAGAGCTCATAAGAAAATCAGTGTCAGTATGTTGTAACAAAACATGTTTTACAGGAGATACATTTAATATCTGTAATTACAGGTCAGAGCGGTCACGTGACATTGTGGCTTGTGATTGGCTGGAGCTGTCAATTGTGAAATGATGAAACAGTTCAAATAAGTCAGCCATGAGGATGAAATACCCGGCTAGCCGTGAGAAGGATTGGAGCGTATTTGAGAGTTTTATCTCCTCCTATCCTGATGGATAAATGAGCATTGATCGGTTCCAGAACACCCCTCTATTTAGTTCTGTCTCCCATGTGAGCTTGTACTCAGTTCCTTTTTCTTTGTGAGCATGGCTCTATTACGTTCTCGCGCTATGTTCTGTGCCCCAAGTGAACGGAGAGTGTAGATCGCTCTTGTTTGAGCTTTATTCACTTCTCTCTCCTGTAAGCTTCTCTCTATTTCTGGAAGCGTGTCTCTATTTCTCTTCAGCTCACCCTTCCATGTAAGCTTCCTTTCTATCTTGTTCTCTCTCACAGGTAAGCTTCTCTCTTTTCATTTCTCTTTCCCATGTGAGCTTGGCTCTATTTAGTTCTCGCTCATGTGTGAGCTTTTTCTATTTAGTGCTCTCTGTCTCTCATGAGAACATTTGTCTAGACAGTTCTCTCCTTTAAGAGCTTTTCTCAGTTCACTTCTGTCAAGTGATCTTTTCTCTGTTCAGTTCTCTAAGAAGTAAGCTTGTTTCTATTTAGTTCTCTCTCACACATGAGCTTGTCTCTATTCAGTTATCCCACCCATGTGAGCTGGTGTCTTTTTAGGTTTCTCTTCCATGTGAGCTTGTATCCTTTGAATTCTCCTTCTTATGTGAGCTTGTGTCTATTTGTCTCTACTCATTTTCCCCTCCTATGATCTTTAGTTTTTCTCTTCCATGCGAGCTTGCCTCTTTTCAGTTCTTCTTCCCATGTAATCTTGTCTCCAGTTAGTTTTGTCTATTGTGTCTATTTGGTTCTCTCTCCCAATTGACCTTGTCTCTATTCGTTCTCCTTCCCATGTGAGTTAGTGTCTGATTGGCTCGATTGAGAGGTAAAGATAGCATAGGACTGCCCGATTTTGAGATCACGTTGAAAGTCGTGGGCAGCTTAAACATCTTTTGATCAAAATATGTGAACCGAGAGTCTCAAAGTTTTTTCATGTATGATAGATAGCATAAATGCTTCTTTAGGGATTTCCACGTAGTGTATTGCCCTTTTTGCAGTAGTGTGCCGCTGGCGGCGGTCTGTGTGTGTACATGTATAATTACATGGGCGCCGCAGCCCTGCCAGTGGCACCCAGGTTTGCATACGTTTTTTCAGAAATGTTTTTTGTGCAGAAACATACGTTATACTTGGTGTACATTGATTTTAACCTAGATGGGAAGGAAGGGGTGCTTCCATTTTGGGTTTCTGCACCCGCCCACTCTCACAGGCTGTCATAAGAAGGGCAGCTTGCAGGTTGGGTGTTTTTTATTTTTTCTCATCTGATAATGAGGTCGGTTGACCCAGCGGGAGGCCTGATTGGCTCGATTGAGAGGTAAAGATAGATAGGACTGCCCGATTTTGAGATCACGTTGAAAGTCGTGGGCAGCTTAAACATCTTTTGATCAAAATATGTGAACCGAGAGTCTCAAAGTTTTTTCATGTATGATAGATAGCATAAATGCTTCTTAGGGATTTCCACGTAGTGTATTGCCCTTTTTGCAGTAGTGTGCCGCTGGCGGCGGTCTGTGTGTGTACATGTATAAATTACATGTGTGCCGCAGCCCTGCCAGTGGCACCCAGATTTGCATACGTTTTTTCAGAAATGTTTTTGTGTGCAGAAACATATGTTATACTTGGTGTACATTGATTTTAACCTATATGGAAAGGAAGGGGTGCTTCCATTTTGGGGTTCTGTCCCCGCCCACTCTCACAGGCTGTCATAAGAAGGGCAGCTTGCAGGTGGGGTGTGTTTTATTTTGTCTCTCTGAAGAATGGCGGTCGGTTGACCCAGGGAGAGGCCTGATTGGCTCGATTGAGAGGTAAAGAGAGCATAGGACTGCCCGATTTTGAGATCACGTTGAAAGTCGTGGGCAGCTTAAACATCTTTTGATCAAAATATGTGAACCGAGAGTCTCAAAGGTTTTTTTAGTGTCTATTTGTCTCTATTTAGTTTTCCCTCCCATGATCTTTAGTCTTCCTTCCATGTGAGCTCGTCTCTTCTACCCATGTGAACTTGTGTCTATTTGTCTTTATTCAGTTTTCCCTCCTATGTGATCTTGTCTCTAGTTCCCTCTCACAATTGAGTTTCTCTCTATTCCGTTCTCATTTATAATTGAGCTAGTCTCTATTAACTTTTTTCTCGATTGTGAGCTTGTCTCTATTTAGTTCTCTCCCAGTTGTGCTTGTCTCTATTCAGTTCTCCTTCCCATCTGAGCTAGTGTCTATTTGTCTTTATCCAGTTTTCCCTCCCATGTGAGCTTCTCTCTATTCAGTTCTCCTTCCCATGTGAGCTAGTCTATTTATCTTTATCCAGTTTTCCCTCCCATGTGAGCTTGTCTCTATTCAGTTCTCCTTTACATGTCAGCTAGTCTCTATTCATTTTTTTTTCTCGATTGTGGGCTTGTTTCTATTTAGTTCTCTCTCCCTTGAGAGCTTATCTTTATTCAGTTATCTCTCTGAAGTGATCCTGTTCCTATTCAGTTCCCTGTGAGGTTTCTTTGTAACAAGACATCTTGTTCCTTTTGATTCCTCATACTACACATAGCATATTTAGCTCACATACTAAACTTTGCTGTTGTCATCTCCATACTAAGACTATTGGTGCAGTCACCAGCCATAGCTTCTATACTCTGGCTCTGGATTTTTAGGTTTGCCTCTTAGTAAAAGGTGCCAGCAATTACAGTCACATGAATGGTAGAAATAGACCCCTTACCTTCAATGCCACATCTCATTTGAGCAATTATCCATCAAATTACTTGTAATAGGATTATATTGTAACTTCAAACTGTTCTTATTTCCAAGGATTAGTAGTGATCCTCTTCCTTCCCTGTGTTTAATGGACCTTGTCTGTTGCACATGTGCCTACATCACTGGTTGCTACCAATTAAAAGCCCAGTATATTCTTTCTGTTTGCATTTTTCATGCTCCTATGGTCATTCACTAAGTAGTCCCTGACATTCATGTGCTACTTCTGTCAGTTCATTTCACAGTTCAGAGAAATTAAATTGATGAGCAATGATGTTAAATGTTAGGCGCGATAATACTAATTATATATTATACCTAAAGTTGGCCTCAGACCTGAAATTTCAGCTGAATCCATCAACAATCACATTTTGTTCCCCCAATAAAGGACAGGACAAGTAACATTTATTTGTCTGAATCATTTCCCCTTTAATTAAATAATTGATACTATGGATGTCCAGCATCTGCTGATCCCCTATTTGTAGTAAAACAAACATGTGCTTTTAGGCAAATCAGGCATGCATGTTTTAGGAAAGTCATAAAAGTTGGCTTGAAAGAAGAGGTACAATCTTAAAGGGGTCGTTTCATCTCAAAATTTCATAGGATGCATGAATGAAATAATGCTGCTTTGCTCTGTCACTTCTTGGTCAAGCTGTCTGTAATTAGCATATGAGCTCCTGTATTTAGACTTCTCTGTTTATTATGTTTATTAGTCTAGATTAGCTAAATTACCTTCTACCAGGACAGGAGAAGCTGATCAGATAACACACAAGCTCTCACTGTGCTGCTGCAACCTGTGTGATGACGTCACTCCCTGCTATCAGATAGAACAAACAGCAGGGGGGAGAAGTACACAGGTCGGTCACATGGGGAACCAGAGAGAACTCAGAAGATGATAAAATCACATGTAGCTACTTAACAAACAAAAAAAATGAACAACACAATAGATTTGGAAAACATCTTTATTTACTGTTGCCTACATGTTGAAAGCTAATCTTTGTAGTGAGCCAACCCCTTTAATTGTAAAGGAGGCCAGCCAATATGGGTCTCTGCTGGTAAGTGAAAGGGGCCTAGTGGTGACCATCTTATTTGGAGCCAATTGCGCAGCAATAAATACACATCCCTTCTCAGGGGCGTAACTAGAGAAGCCAGGGCCCCATAGCAAACTTTTGGATGCCCCCCCCCCCCCCCTCCCTGACCACGACCATGTACCCGACATGCTGTTAGATAATGTAGTAATACAAGGGCAAATACCTCACCATACATCTCACCACATACTGCTACCAATCAAATCCCACTATACCAAACCGACATTACCAATAACGCTACTACATAAGGACCTGATTATACCTCCAGAACACGACCACAAATTACCTCCACATAGTGACTGAAAAATACCCCTACACTATTACTGATCAGTACAAAAATACCATTACTGTCTAATAATAATAATATATAATACTATAGTGACCATAAAATGGATATACTAGTGTACACAGGCTCTGCAGACTGTATATAACCACCATACAGTAAACCATTATATGGTAGACACCAGTGTACACAGGCTCTGCAGACTGTATATTACCACCCTACAGTGGGCCATATATTGGTAGCCACCAGTGTACACAGGGTCTGCAGACTGTATATTACCCCCATACAGTGACCATATAATGGAAGAAACCATGTACACAGTCTGCAGACTGTAAAAATAACCACCATACAGTGACCATAATAGTGGTAGACAGCAGTGTACACAGCTGTGCAGACATATTTAATATTACAGTGCAGTTACATCTTGTGATCACAGGGGACGTTTCTCTGACCAGTCGTTGACTTTCTCTTTTGTTCTGCATCCGGTCCAGTCCGCCATCTTGATGACATCTCCCGACCACTTGTCCCTGCAGATTAAGACACAAATATCTTAGAATCCTGAGTTTTCGAGCACCTGCCCCCGGGGTATATGGGGTCCATTTAGGCAGGCAGGGTTTTGATAGGATATATGGGGCCCCAAATAGGCAAGGTTTAGGTAGCCAATAGAGTGCCCATATAGGCAGGCAGGGTTTAGGGAGGATATATTGGGGCCCAAATAGGCAAGGTTTAGGTAGCCAATAGAGTGCCCATATAGGCAGCAGGGGTTTTGGTAGCTATAGGGAGCCATACAGGTAGAAGGGTTAGGTGGGCTATAGGGGCCATGTAGGTAGGGGTTTTGGTTGCTAAAGGGGCCCCATATAAGTAGACCGGCAGGCTTGTGGGGGTCTACAGGCAGGCTTGTGGGGGTATACGGCAGGCAGATAGGGGGGTAGAGGCAGGCATATGGGGGCTGTACAGGCAGGCATATGGGGCTGTATAGGCAGGCAGCATATAGGGGCTGTATAGGTAGGTAGGCAGGCATATAGGGGGCTGTATAGGCAGGCAGGCAAATAGGGGGCTGTAAAGGCAGGCAGGCATATAGGGGGCTGTATAGGCAGGCAGGCATATAGGGGGGTGTATAGGCAGGCAGGCATATAGGGGGCTGTGTAGGCAGGCAGGTATATAGGGGCTGTAAGGCAGGGGGGGTTATGGGGGCTATAGGCAGGCATATGGGGGCTATAGGCAGGCATATGGGGGTATAGGCAGGCATATGGGGGCTATAGGCAGCATATGGGGGCTATAGGCAGGCATATGGGGGCTATAGGCAAGCATTTGGGGGCTATAGGTAGGCATATGGAGGCTATAGGCAGGCATATGAGGGCTATAGGCAGGCATATGGGGCTATAGGCAGGCATATGGGGGGTATAGGTAGGCATATGGGGGGCTATAGGCAGGCATATGGGGGCTATAGGCAGGCTATGGGGGGCTATAGGCAGGCATATGGGGGAGTTAGTATATGTAACGACGTACTCACCTCGCTCAACGCTCCCCCGATGCGCCGCTCGCTCCGCTCTGCTGCTCGCCCTGCAGGCCCCTTCGCTCAGCGCGGGCGGCGCGGTGATGTGACGTCACCGTGCGTGCCCACGTGACCACAGAGGGCCGGCAGGGGGAAGTAACAGAGCGATCGCCGCTCCGTCCTGCTACTACCGAGCAGCGCTGCCTCTGAACGCTCGGGCCGGGGGGCCCGTGCGTTCAGAGGGAGTATGCGCCGGGCCCCGCAGCTCCCCGCCTGCCGCAGTGAACTGTTTAAATTCACTGCCGGCGGCCCAGGAGCGGCATTACCGGGGTAGCGGACGTGGTAGCAGCTGCCCCGGGGCCCCCCGAAGCGCAGGGGCCCCGTAGCAACTGCTACCCCTGCTACCCCGGTAGTTACGCCCCTGTCCCTTCTGTTTTGTAATGTTGAACTCAGAAACACTTTACTCCCAGGAGGCACTTATGCTTGTCAGTTTCAGAAACTTGTATACAAATTATGTGTGGTGGTTCTCACAAAGAGGCCCACGTTATAGTTACAAAGGAGTTTCGTTTGTAGTTTTCTTACAACCACAGTCTACAAGATCTTGCTGAAAGAGCTCCTGACACTCATTGCCTCTTGGGCTTTGCCATTGTTATTTCTCAGGCTGTACAAGTAGGTATTCTCCTCTGCACATTTCTCTCACTGTCCTTTTTGCCACAACTTTCCCCAGCAGATGCTGCCTGTCTCATAGTCAAATCTCTGTGGGGATTGAAAGATATACAATCTCATTCACATTTCTAGTTCTCTTAGTCCCTGATCGCAACACCGGGTTTAAAATGCGCCAGCTTGGAAGACCAATAACACGGCTTTCTTTTCATCATGGTTTGGATCTCCCTGGCAGAAGTCCCTGGCTCATAGTCCATTGCTGATGGGAATTGCATGGTAGACATTTTTATTAGATGAACAAACAATTGCCGTATCAATAATAGACCAAAGGCTTTTTTTTTACTTTATCAATACTTTCTTTACTATGAATAATTCATCAACATTCCATAACATTCAGTGAAATAACAAATTATATAACCTGTTCTCCTGTGCAATCCGCAATTTTCTTTTTATATATTTGGAATCACAATATCCATGATTTGTTCTGACCTCCTCGGAATGGACCTTTATATTCACATTCCCAATTCTTATGAGAGTCAAAGTGCATCAGTTGGAAAACCTTTGCAGTGTCCTTCTTTAACTCATCATGGAATAAAATTTGAATTGTAATATTTTGTTAATTTGTCTATTGCTGAACAACTTATTACATACTTGTGACACACAACTACACATCCACTAATTACCACCAAATACGAGGCTGCCTATGATAGCCCCTCCTGACCTAGCACACAATTCACAGTTCCCCACTGAAATGCTTTCTAATAAGGGTGTAGCTATAGAGGGTGCAGCAGTAGCAGTCGCTACCAGGCCCTGCAGCCTTAGGGGGCCCAAAAGCCCTCCTGCCACATTGTAAATAGCACACGGTAATTGGTGGCCCCATGTCAGTTTTTGCACTAGGGCGCAAGACTTAGGAGTTACGCCTCTGCTGTCCAGTGTATGGAGACTGCAGTATGTTCAAATAAGTGCAATATATACACAAAAGAACATAACATTGTAGAAGAATACAGACTTCATAAAACACACCACACCATAGTCCATGGCAACACCAATGGCACAAAAAGAAGGCAAACTTGGGTGTGTTACAACGTTATGCACAGTTCACCATGCTCCCTAGTGTAACCCTCCTCAAAAGCTGTTATCTTTGTCTGATTTAGGAAACCCACTTTAGGCCATGTCTAGCACTGGATTCTCATCGGATTTTCATTGGATTCCATATTTTGAATCCGATGAAAATCGGACTGTACCCAGCGCTGTGTAGACTTCAACAAAAGATGTGTGCTGTCATCTACACAACACGGGTTTCCTATTGAAGACGCCGGCCTTCTGGCGAAAGATAGAACATGTTCTATCTTCCATCGGATTCCCGTGCAGCCCATGTACTGCCAAAAGCCGTGCTAAAATACTGACGGATTTCGGACGGCATTTTAACATTGCTGTGTAGAAGTATCCCTATAAAAACCTATTTTGCTAAGTAAAGTGGAGTCCACAGATTAAAGGGAATATGTAATCAAAAATGACTTATTGTTTATCTCACATTTTTATGTTCAACACATTTTTTAAGAATTTTTGGTTATATATATATTTTTTTTCCATATCACTTTCATTTTTTTTAAAAATAATTCTTAAGTCCTGCAGTTTTCACCTTGGCCACTAGGCCTAATAATTGTCTGACACTTCCTGATCTGTACAGAAAGATTCTCAGTTGTCTACTCATTATCAGCACAAAGAGGGTCAAACTGAAAGGAGACACCAGTGTGGATAGCTAATACAGGTTCCACCAGTCACAAGAGGAGATGTCACAATTTACCCTTTCACCTCCCTGCACAGTGATTTCTTCCCAAGTCACAGAGCATGACTAGAAAACTCTTCTATAGAAGTGAATGGGACTGAGTCAGTCTTAAAAGGGTTTTGCCACGATCTCATTGCATACCTCCTCTATCCAGCTCTTCAGCTATGTGAGCTCAGAAGGGGGCCTGTGTTATTTGTTTGAATTGCATATCATGTGACTCAGTAGGATGACATCACCAGGCCTTTCCTCACTCTAGTTAAAGAAAGATCTGTTTATATAAAATATTGTTAGTAGCTGAAAGGTAAAGTTTTTGCCTCCAGGCACAAGAGTCCTAGGTTCAAATCCCTGCAGGAACCAAACCTGTGGTTTTTTTTTTCTCTTTATCAAGCAAAAAACCGATTGAGGTTTTTTTTTTTTTTATTTTTTTTTTGCACGTTTGACTAATTACTGAGGGGGGGAAAGGGGGAGGGGAGTAAGTGACAGCACCGGGGGTTTTGAACACTCATAGCGTTTGCGAGGAAAGGTGATTCGGGGGCAAATGCGCCGGGACTGAGGACCTCACCCGTTTATCTCCGGGAGAGACTGTAAACAAGGGACACTAAAGGAGCAGCTAAAAAAAAAAAGGGCCCTGAATTTTTAATTTAAGAATGGTGAAAATTTTTTATTTCTTTTGCAAGTTTTCCACTCAATTTTACTTTGTGGAAAAACCCCCTTTAAAGTCTCCTATGGCATAAGCTACGTAACACCTCTGACAGCGGGAAAGCATGCAAAAAAGGGCCAGGGCCAAAAAAAAAAAACTGCAAGACTTTAGAAATTAAAAAATATTGAAAGGATATAAAAAAATAAAAAAAAAAACAAAAAATTCCTAAAACATGTGTTTAACATAAAAATAGGACTTAAACAATCACTCATTTTTTGATGACACATTCCCTTTAAAACCTCAACCAATATGAAAGTGGCATCTCTGTCTCTCTTTTAGTAGTAAATGTTGTAAAACCCGGTTACCATAAAAGCAAAAAGATGAAAAAAACAGGCAATACCATTTAGAGGCTGAGTATATCTGATGGTAAACTTTTGTGAGTACTAGCTCTCTTCATCAGACATGTTATACAAAACGAAAAAATTTACAGACTTTTTTTTATAAAAAGGGGACATATCAGAAAAAAGACCGCGGAATCAAGTGAATGGCCGCACCTAGCTGAGCTCCTGCGCCGGGCCATCCTAAACAGCAGCCCTAGCGATCCCAAAGGCCCTAGATGGGAAAAAAAGGCCCCGCCCCGCCTAATACCCCGAGAAGCCCGGCCGGGCGCGGGGGGCATCGGGCTGGGCCTTTCCTCCGGCCGCCTCCCCTTGGGGCGGCGCCTCCGGCCCCGCACGCCGGTATCTCGGGCCCCCTCCTCACGACGCTCGCCCACAGCGCGACCTCCCCTCGCCTGCAGCGGGATCACCCGCCCAAGGGGACACACGCTACCCGATTTTAGAGCGCAGAGGACCCGCGCCTTTTCCCCCGGCAAAAGCCGCGGGCCTCACCAGTAAGGCCAGAGGACCAGGTACAGGGCCCTGCAGAGCCCCCCTCCTCCCCCGCAGCGGAGCACGGCAGGCCCCACCCTCACCTGGCCCAGCACCACCCTCCTACAGCTCGGTTTGGGGGAAATCCCCCTCCCCCCTCTATCAACACGGCCCTCCCCCCTGGGGCCTTCTGGGGCATCAGACATCCCGGGCCCCAAACTACCCCGCCTCCTCCCCACATACCCCGATCGGCAGCGGAGTATCCCCCTGCAGGGCTCTCCTGCATCCTCCTCTGCCCTAGCATCCTCAAACTCCCTGACCACCCTGCTGGCCCGA